>JAODVP010080009.1:0-13579 GCA_025400035.1 Tetradonia laticeps
AAAACAGTTCTCTTTCTTGCCCACTTGACCGAAGATCCTGATAAAATCAATCTTTGTATATATATATATATAATAAATTCCATGAATTTGCCATCCATTTATATCGTTATATAAATACATGCAAAATTGTATGCAAAGAATATTTTAGCTCTAGGACGAACCGTAGAAGGGTGCGTTCATTGTAATTTTGGGGAAAGTTTAAATAATATTCTAAAACTCAAGCATGAGTTGCCATGCTGCCGCTGGAAGATCTACTCACACAAATTATGAGTTGCTTAAGTATTTCGAAGATATCCACTCCATGATTACCAATTTATCCGATTAAGGTTTCATTGACAGAACAAAATACGCCGTTATTTTGAAATCACCAAAACAATAAGTTGTTTTGAAACCTCTTGCCAAAGGCTTAACAATATTGGCCTATTAGATTAAATAGTATGCTGATAAAATAGGGTTATTCTCAATTTGCAATTACCAAGATGAGGAATAAATGTGTTTAAAACGAACATGAGATCACTTTGAGTGGAAATATGCACTCGACACAGCAGAAAAAGCAAACATAATCTGCAAGTATAGAAAAGATGAGGGCTAGAATTTAACTTGTAAAAAAACAGAAAAAATGTACATACAAAACAGTACATCACAAAGAAGCACAAATATGTGATATGTAATTATTCTTTGCCACACCAGCATCATGTTAACATGTACAATAAACTCTTTTATGTTTTCGTCAAGCCTTTTTACTTCGGATAATCAGTCCGTTCAATCCAGCTGCAACGTTACGCGTAATCCAACGTAAACATTTGCGCGCTGGCTTTGAGTTTGTACTTGAGTTTGCGATATGATATCGCCGCCTCTAGAAGATTGGTTAATCTGTAAAGAGCCTGGCAGTCTGGCACTCTACAGTCTACACGCACTTACTGAAAGGAAAATATTGACATCATGTACCGACTATATTTCTGTTTGGAATGTTCCATTGCAGAAAAAAAAGTGTAGTGTCAAAGAAATGAGTGATACGACCTCCTCATTACATGTTTTAACAATTTATTACTCATAGTCACAGCTAGCGCTCTGGTCATAGCGGTCACTTCATCTTTAAGGTTACATCTTTGTTTACATGCTCTATGGACAGTCTCCAAGTACACCCATAGACATTCTAGTTCTCACTTTATTTACGTCGATAAAATCTAATTTGTATTATTTCATGTTTTAGGTTGACGAAGTTCCATTCGTGTGCACCCCACCAATGCATGTGGAAAAACCCACTTGCAGCATGTCACTCTTAAGTTGTGAAACCCCAACATCTTCCAAACTACGATAATATTATTCCAAAGAAGATACATTTTGTGTTCATTTTTGTAATAATAAATACATTGTTGTAATATCGTACTGTTGCGAATGTGGACCCTGGTTTCTAACTGCTACTTTTTTCAATAGACCAGAGTCCAGGTTAAAAATCCTCGGTCGATCTTCAGTGGCATGCATTTGCCACTCATGGAGGATTGTTACAGTCCGAAAAGGAATCTTATGCGTTTGGTTCAATGCAAACAAAAATTTATAAACGCACTGAAACTGTCGACTGGACGCCGCTTAAAACCGCGATAAAGTCCATAATCGTTATGATTAAATTAGTCAAATACAGTGATATATTAACAACGAGTCTTAAATAACCCTGGGAGTATCAATTCAATAAATAAACAATATGTCGATAGATGATCTACAAAGTAAGCCAAGGTAAGACAATCAATCGGATGAGCAATCATCCGACTGGATTAAAGTTACGTCAAAATGTAAAAGAATTTCTCCTGAGAAGCCGAGAAACACCCGACAAAAAACTTTAAGTGACTACTGGTTTTCAGATAAAGCCGTCACATCAAATAGATACAATTCTCTGCCTGAAGAAAGTGAATCTGACAATAATACTGTTACCGTAACAGATCAGTATCAAATGAAAATCCCACCAATTTTCGTTTATGGAGTAGATATAATAAAGCCAATAACTGATGTGGTAACATCAATAACTAACAGCAATTACATAATAAAGATTATAGGGAAAACATAAGTTCGAGTACAGTTGAATGAGGCTAAAGAAAATAATGCTGTCGTCAAGGAGCTACAACGGCGTAAAACAGAATTTCATTCCTAAAAGTGCAAAAATGATTGCAGCTTCAAAGTAATCATCAAGAATCAACATCCATCTACAGATGTCTATGATATTCAGCTAGCTGTCGAAAGTTATAATGACAAAGTAACAAATGTATGGAATATGAAAAATCGCTTCACAAAGGAACCAATGCCAATTTTTTCTGCTGAGGTATAGTAAGATGACAATAATAAAGAATTATACCAAACTTACTCCTTAATTCTAAAGTAAAAATCGAACCACCGAGACAACGCAGGGAAATCCCCCAATGCATGCGTTGTCAACGTTACGGACATACGAAATCCTTCTGTAATAGACAAGCAAGATGTGTTAAATGCGCCGAGTTTCACTTTACCTCTGAGTGCACTCGCAAGAGTATAAATGATAATTATCATCCCGCCAACTATAAAGGATATGTGGTTTACAAAGAAATTCAATAGCGCAAATTCCCGACATCACAACTCTAGCTAACTACAAATTAAGTTTTTCCACAAAAGAAAAAACAACTGAAACACTCAAATCCCAGAACAATGCGGACGATATTGCAGACCTAAAACTAATGTTAAAGACACTCATGGAGCAGATGGGGACGATGCTTATACTTCTGACCGCCTTTATAGACAAACAATAAATAAACCTCTGAAAATAGCGTTATGAAATGCCAATGGTCTCGGTCAACATGTCGAAGACCATAACTGACCATAACATCGACATTTTGTTGGTTTCAGAAACGCTTTACTTCTCAAAGTTATATCAATATTCAACACTATACTGTATACATTACTAATCATCCAGACAGCACAGCTGGGCGGGTATTAAATATATCAGCGATATATTGCCCTCCCAAACATGTTATTAAATGTGAAGATTTTGCAGTGTTTTTCAAAAGCCTTGGACCGATATTCATAGCTGGTGGAGATTGCAGTGCGAAATATACACACTGTGGTTCTAGATTAATAACTACTATGGAATAAAAAGAACACACAAAGTGTATCTTACTCCTCTGTCTACTGGAGAACCAATATATTGGCCGTCAGACGTCAACAAAATTCCAGATCTTATAGATTTCTGCATAACCAGCGGCTTCCCCAACAACACTCGACTAGATTCTGGTGTTGATCTCTCATCTTATCATTTCCCAGTGATTATTACACTCACAGTTCAAGTACAAGATCTAAAAAGGCCTTTTAGCTTATACAATAAAAAAAATTGACTGGAATTATTATAGACAAATCATTGATCAAAATATTTCAAGCCACTGAACATCTCACTCTGACCATCCAAGAAGCTGCTTGGAAAGCAACACCGTCATTCAAAATTAGTAACTATGAAGGAGGAAAATGTTCTACATACATACTAAACAAAATTAGTGAGAAAAAGAAACTACGGCGCATTTGGAAACACAGCAGACAACTAGGAGATAAAACTAAATTAAACATGGCAACCAGAATTTAAAGGAAACTGCTGAGAGAGGAAAAGAACCAAGAAGTAGAGAATCACCTCCGAAACTTGTCTCCTACAGCAACTACTGACTATTGTCTTTGGAAGGCAACCCGAAAACTATTGCAACCCCAAATATCATATCCACCTATGAAGAAATCTGGAAATAGTTGGACAAAAGGCAGTAGAGATAAAGCCTATGCGTTTGCAGAACACTTTCAAAAAATCTTCTCTGAAAGTAAAGATAGCGATGCTGAAATCTAATTTTGAACAATAGACTATCAGGAACCAGTCACGGAGGTAAAGCCTTTCAAAGTGATAGAAATTAATAAATTAATAATCCACTGGCTCCCAAGCAAGAAAGCACTTATACTGCATCTAAAATACTACAAAGCCACCTAAATCTATTAGTACAATGGTTGAACATGTGGAAAATTAGAGCTAACGAAAGCAAATCTATTCAAGTTACTTTCACGATGAGGAAGCCTACCTGTCCAACTGTGATTCTAAATGGTACACAAATTCCACAAAGCGATAGTGCGAAATACTTGGGACTACACCTAAACAGATAATGGGGAAACACTCCAAACCATCAATTCAAAATAAGCTATTAATATACAAGACCATTCTCAAACCCGTATGGACCTACGGCATCCAAGTGTGGGGATGTGCTTCCAACTTAAACGTCGATATCCTAGAAAGGTTTCAAAGTAAAAGCGTAAGATTAGCAGCAAATGCTCCTAGATACGTGCCAAACTGGCTTCTATCAAAAGACCTAAAGATACTTATATGAGCTCATCTGGTATGCACTCCGACAACATCAAGTTCCAGAAGAACTAATTCGATGGGTCCAGATGCTGTACCGTGACCCGAAGAGCCGAGTTCGAAGTGCTCCCGGAACGTCAAAGCCGCTCCGAGTCTTTGTCGGCGTCCACCAAGGAAGTGCCCTCTCGCTGTTACTATTCATTCTCGTAATGGACAGCATTACTCACGACATCCAGCGACCGGCGCCCTACAGGCCTCAGATGATAAAAGCGACCTCCAGCAACTTGTACAAACCTCGAACGACTGCCTCGTACCACATGGCCTGCGGCTGAACCTCAAGACGACCGAGTACCTGACGACAAATCAGACAGAGACGATCACCATCAACAGCGCTGACCTGCCTCGCACCGACAACCTCAAATACCACCAATCAACATTCTCAGCCGACGGTGACATGAAATAAGAAGTCACTGCGCGAATCAATGCTGCATGGACGAAATGGCGCACGACAACTAGTATTTTGTGACCGAAGAATGAACTCCTTCCCAAAAACCGGCCTCAACATCGACATCAGCTGTAAACGACCAAAGGGCAGACCAAAGCCGAGGTGGCTTGATACATTGCATGTTGACCTCCAGGCTGCACGACTCCATCCCGACCAGGCCTTCGACCGCGAAAAATGTTGGACCTGTTCCAAAGCAGCTGACCCCGCCATCAAACGGGACTAAAGCAAAAGAAGAAAACAAAAAGAGAGAAAATACAGCGACACAGCACCAAATACACCGAAAAAATCAAAAATCATCCAAACATTCTTGCAAACCATTTGGTTGACGATATACCAAGAAAGCGGATAAATAAACTAAATCCTATCGAAATGCAAACCAGATTTAACTAAAATATCACCAACAATGGTCCAGTAAATTATACTTTTCTTTTTTCTATATAATAAATGAATGTTGCGAAATCCATCCAGCCTTTACGGCAGTCTTATAACAGACACTGTGCAGGCTGTACCTCCGCCCTCTCCCAAAATTTGTGGTAGAATGATCTGAAGCATAGTATATAAACTATAGGTTAGGTCTAGGTTATTTACTTATTTCTTTAAAATAAGTACTTACATTTAATTTGTCTCTTATGCTCGTATTTATAGTCAAAACTTAAACGTTGCTTAGACTCAATCATACTTCATAATGTATTTTCAGGTAAGGAAGTTTACATAAACGTTGCTTAGCGTTTGGGTTGCAACTATAAACATGGGCATTAGATGTTTACAATATGGATTACCATTTATAACTGATTTAATCAGATTTTACGATTGCTTGGTATAGGGACGTACAATAACAAAGCTATCGTCAGTGCCATCTCTTAGCTTTTCCATTACTCACAAATGTTGGAAATATAGTAGAAACCGTTTAAAACGGCATCCCATTTAACGGTAAACCTGACATAACGGCATATTTGGACTGGTCTCTCCGAGTCTCTGAATGTCTTAACCTGATCACCGTATAAGGGCAACTGCTTATAATGGCCACTCCCTCCAATGCCGCTACAAACGGTTTCTACTGTAGTTTTAAGTACTAAAAAACCTTGTTTGGAAGATTTGCTCGCACCTAACGAAGAAAGTCTACTCATTAGTACAATAAATTGACATTATTAGAACATCAAATTGTCAACACTGGGTCAAAGGCAGCAATTGATTCAAACTTACTTATGGAAATTTTCGATAGCATTAAAAATTTAGATGAAATACCTTTTGTAGATTGTAGTAAACAACAAAGTTTTATTACAAATTATACAATTTTTTGTAATAATCAGAATGCATTTCATATGCAGACAATAAAAACAACGAAATAAGCAAAGAAAAAGGTAAACGTCTACGAAAGCAGGCAAAATTATAATTATATGTTCTTATATTATAATTCACATCTTACACTATTGAAGAAGAATTAATTAGACGGTGTCTACTCCAAGCTTCAAACAGTCTGCCAACACAGTCAAAAGCCAATTTGAAGATATGTCTTATTTCCTTGAAATACAAGCGGTTAATTGGGTCAAAATCTCTGAGTTTTATTCGATTCAACTTGACGAATCTATAGATATTTCAAACAATGCTGTACTTTGATGCTTTATTCGTTTTATTTGTGAAGACGAATTCAAGGAAGAACTCCTGTGTATAATAAATTTGCCGGGGAGAACAACGGGAATTGAAATTCTTAAAGCGCTGGATAGTTACTTAAAAAAACATAACATGGCTTGCTGGAGAAATGCATATATAAAAAAATTAATTCCCTTCGATCGTCGTATCAAAATATATTAACAAAAATCGAAAAGTCCCGTCGATCTGGGGCAGGAGAAGGGGATCTATACGAACCGTCCTTGTGGTACTTCCATCTCCTACATTTCCTGGATCAGGACACACCAAGGCCACAGCAAGGAATGATTGTACTCGAGAATTGTTTGGATATTACTGTTGTAAATTCTAGGTCTTTGTAACTTCTGCCAGTTGTGGCCTCGGTGGCGCATTGATCAGTCGGACTGCAGTACCGAATAACTGATGCGCGCCAGCAAGGTGATGCGGGATAAAATCCTGCATGTGCAAAACTGGTGTTGGACAGCCACTTCCGTGCCCACTCAGAACGCTGGGTAGTACGTCGAAGACGTTTCAATCACTGTTTTTCAATAAGGCAAAGTGCAAAAATTGACGACAGAAGTACCACCTCCATCTTAATATCACACAAAACAGAGATTCATACAATCAAGCAGTATGCACTGTGAAGGCGGGCTATATTTGCAACGGCTAATGGTGGAGGTAATGGTGGAGAGTTGTGTGGAAAAACTTTCCTGGAATATATGATGTCAAATGGCATTGTACATCAAAAAACCAATGCTTATACTTCGCAACAAAATGGGTTTTCTGAGAGGAATAATCTGTAGTTGAGAAGGCAAGATGCCAACTGTTTGAGGCGGAACTTCGTGTCTGCACAGAAGCATGTCATCATGCAGTTTACCTTCAGAACAGATCTGCAGTTTATAGTTTGCATGATAAAACACATTTTCTAGCATGGACAAAAAGGAAACCTGATGTACAATACTCAAAGGTATTTCGTAGCCAAGCAATGGTGCATATTCCAAAAGAGCGTACTAAATGGAATCGCAAATCAGAAAAAAATGATTCTTGTTAGAATGAACGATATAGTTAAGAGCTATCGTCTTTATGACACTGTGAAGAAAATTATTGTAATGAGTCGAGATGTCATCGTTTTAGAAGCAGACACCGTGTTTATTCCAGTAATGCCGTAAGGAACGACTGATCCAGAAATATCGACTTGTGATGTGCTCCAAAATCCAGCTTCTGTGGGGGATGAAGGAAATGGTAATGAAGTTTTTGTTGATGCGGAAGACCTTCCTGACAACATTACCTTAAGTGACGGCGAAACATTTGTACCTCCGTGAAACTCAACCAGAATTCGCATCGAGAAGAGAGATGAAGATTTTGCTTACGATTATGTGTATAGTCGTCGAAACCGGTCAGATTATAATAATAAAATAATGGATTTAACATATCTATTATTTATATAAAAATAAATAATCCAAAGCACCTAAACTAAACAATATACTTCGATACTTGAAGAGAACAAACGGAAAGTGTCTGTTGCTAACAAAATCCGACAATCGATTGGAGTGGTTTTCGGATGCAGATTGGCCTTCAAACACTGGGGGCAGAAAGTCTTATGCCCGGTCTTACAATCTATAATCATATTAATCATCTATGAGATAATGGCATTTATTAGATTACTCAGTATTAATAGTGTATTATTGCCAAGTTTTATCTGACAGATGACAACAACCCAATTTACATTAAGTTGCAGATAAGTCTTATCTATAGATCGTAAGACCTGGCATTTTACTGGCTACTGTTTCAAGTTTGCGGGCAGAATGATTTCGTGGAAAAGTCAGAAGGAGACAACAATCACGCTGTGCACTAGAAGCCGAGTACATGGCATTGTCTGAAGCGAGTAGAGAAGCTGTATACTTAAAGAAATTACTTTATGACATCAGCCAAAGTGCAGAGTGCGTTGTGATAAACGTTGACAATCAAAACGACCTACGGTTAAGCGAATACCCCTGCAATCATGATCGGCCCAAGCACATCCATACTCAAGTTTCACTTTATACTGATATGATAGATAAAGGTATCATTAACAGACAGTACTTGCTAACCCAAGAAATGGTGGCCGACGTGCTAACTAAGGCTCTGCCACGTCCTAAACATGAGACTCTGTTACATTCACTAGAAATTGGTGATTGGCCCTAGCGATAGGGGAGTGTGAAACTATAGAGCACTATAGCCAATACCACTAGGTGCCACTAGGTGGCGAATGTAGCTCAACTCTGATGTGGGCTTTGTAATTGGTAAAAGTATTTGTAACAATGAACTACACGTTCTATGCGCTAATAAAGCTAATTAATTTTACTATTTTGCTATAAGTATTTATCGATAGGCGGAAGTTCAGTCCCGAATGAACGACTATTCTCTCAAGCAGGAGTAATTTGAAATCGATTGGGGGATGCCGATAATCGTATTTGTTAGTATTCATTAGATATGAAAGACTCGTTTGTATAATAGCTATCTGCATATTGTGAAGTATATTAAATATTAATTAATCTTATATCTTTTACTGTTTAAGTGTCTATAGTGGACATTCAGAAACATTCATTTTTATATATCAAGATTAAGTATGTAAAATTAAATATACTATAAAATATTTATATACTATAATTAAAAAATCTTGAAGTAATTAACTTTAGTTTTGGAGATACATTATTCTTATTCTTCTAATTATCTTCTATTCTCTTTTATTCTATTCTATTCTATTCTCTTCTATTCCATGACGCCTGTGGTAAAAGATAATCAAAATTATTCTTTGAGAAGCTCTGGTGGCCAAGTGTAGAGTATACCTAGTTGCTTATTATGTACTTCTGCGTGCTTAGACCTGTCTGTATGTTTCTCCGAGTTAATGCCCATTGTCCAGATACTTCTTCTGCATTTCATATTTCTTCACCGTTTCCTTATTTTCCTCCAGCTTTCTTTGTATCTCCATAGGGTCGCTTTTCCCCTGGATTAGTTTGGTTGGTGAACCTTAGCTTTAGTAGGTTTAGCTAAAAGTCGCCAATCTTTTTCATTAGTCGTTTAATAATCTTCAGTGCTAACTCTGCCTAAACTTCGTGAACTTGCTGGTTGCAAAGTTGATGTCGTTATCGTCGCATACCCTCTTAGTTTCATAGCTACTAAAAATTCCTTAATTACGGTTTTACACAAATAGAAGAAGTACAATGAAACCACAGTTACTTGTATGAAGGCGACCTCAAAATCTTAAAAAAGTATATTAAAGAAACATTCAGATAATTTGCATTCAGATCTGTCTTCCAAACCGCGAGAATACTTTGCAAATTTCGGAAATCTATTAAAAGACAAAGATTGAATGAATAGCAACTGATTTGGTACATTTTTGTACATTTGATCAGGGTTCAGCATCAACAGACAGGTTGATTGCCCGAAATAATAAGCCATACAGTATTGGTGAAGATTTAGTTAAACCAGCTGCTGTACAAATAGCAAAGATTATGTATGGTAAAAAAGAAGCGAAGAAACGGAATTCAGAGCCTCTGTCTGCGAAAATTGTAAAAGAGCAGAGAATGTAAAGTAACAGGTTATTTTTGCAATAACACTGGCTAAATAATTTGCTATTCAGCTTGATGAGATAACTGATTTTAGTAGCAATTCACAGGTAATGATATATGTTCGCTACAAAGCTGCAGATACCTTTGAAGAGGAATTGCTTGTTTGTTCTCTCCTAAAGTTGAGATGTCGTGGAATTGATGTCTACAATAAAGTAAATAAAGTAATACTTCAATACGCAAAGTTTAAAATGAGAAAACTATTATTAAAGCATATTAATTGTTTTTCGCCTTTCGTAAAAAAATAACCCAAATATTGAAGTTACGGAACCTACGCTGGAAGCCGTCATGCATGGTGTCATCAAGATTGTAAATTTTAGCAAGGGACATTAGTTTATGTCGGGACGGTGGAGCTGAATATATCAACCTACTTTCTTATTCAGAAGTAAGGTGGCTCTCTCGCGGAAATGAGTGTGGATTCTCAAAACTCGAGTCGAAATTTTTATGGTTGATCAAAAAATATTCTCGTAGATAAGTTTAAAAACTCTTCCCGGGTTGTATATCTCGTATATTTGGCGGACATTTTTGAGAGTATAAATATATTAAACAAAGAATTGTAAGCGTTTGGATTAAAGCTGCAATCTTGGAGACAAAAAGTAGGGTAGGACAAGATTGCTTCTTTTTCAAGATTAACTTTGTTTTGCGAAAATATTAGTTTTGGTGACATCAAGGATACTATTGTAAGACATCTTTTCAAACTGAGAATGCGGTTTTCAGATTACTTTACAAATCTTGATAGACGTACTGTTAGTTGGATTGTAGATACTTTTAAATGTGAAATTGCTGTGATACCAGAAAAACTTTCAGGTTTGGCCGAAGCAATTCCTAAATTTTTATCTAATACTGAGGCACGTATTCAAGTTGAGAACCAAAGTTGTTGTTTTTTTGGATGTAAAAAGCTATAAAGGCCTTCAAAATTGCACATGAAGAAACAGCTAAAAAATTGTTGCAATTTGGAACAACATATTTATGCTAACAAGACTTTTCCACTCTAATGAACATAAAAACGAAGAACAGAAACCCCGAAGACTGTATTCAAATCTTTTGCAAACTGTAGCATAGTCATTTTTCCTATTAGAACGAGTACATGTTTGCAGATATGCGGCATGTTTCCTGCTACAGAACTTACAAGATCTCGGTTTGTAGTACTGTTCTCTTCGAATTTCTTCCACTTATTTTTCACTAGTTTGCCTAAGACTTTTATTCTCATATCTATCGCCTTCTTAACCATACACATGTTTACTACGTCTTTTAAGGTAATTTTGGCTTGCTCATCATTCGTTTTGTAACCTCAGGATTTCTTGAGCGTAGCACGATTCTATAGCGCAACATTTTATCTTCCATATTTCCATAATTACAGGAAGTAGTAAGCTTACAAAGTTTATTATAGTAGTCTGTGAAGGGTTCTTCACCTTGATCGCAACTATTAGACGACATGCGCTGTCACTCGAGCCATTCGAGCACTAACGTAAAGGACAAACAAGTGGAACGGGTACCGCCGCAGCTGGAGTAGAACTGTGATTTTCCAATATTACATGACGGTCACTTATCCCACCCTCCATATCATAGTTGGCTGCGGCTGCCTAATTGAATATAGCTCCTTCTTTTCTCACCTCAATTTGTTTTTAATTGCCTCTTTGACATTGTCTGGCAATTCTCATTCCTCACAGTGAGATTAAATCGGTTAAAACTATTATATTTAGGTAACGCTACATTACCAATAGCAGTCATGAACGTACGTATTGAAAACATGTATCTTATACAGGTTCTGTCAGAACTCTATGAACAAACTACCACAGGTTGTTCAGGGATGTTTTCAACAATTCACCAAGGATTTTCCCTGACTATTTTGATATTAGGAACATATGCCGCCGGTATATCCTTCCGGAGTTATTTCAACTTATTCTTGTGCAGAATTGCACTAAAGAGAATTTATATTCAATACATGTTGAAGTCTAAATCCGACCGAGCCATTTTCATAGGTTGATTGGGGTTGTGTATAGCCCGAGTAATTTTCTATTAAGAACGTATGGTGGTCTCAGGCGACTCATTACCCAGTTATTGCAATTTCTTTTAGCGTTACAGTGTGCAATTATAGAAAAACAAAGTGGTATAATTCCGCAAGGAAGCATCGGGCATCATACATTCCTGATGTAAAAATACTAAGAAAACGTTCCCTCTTGAAGTTTGTTGGTAGAGTTCTGACTCGCCCTGTATATAAAATATTTGGAAAATGCTTCGTGCAAGGTAGGCGCGCGAACGATAAGAAAAGAAACAATTAGATTTCAAAGTTCTGTTGTTTGCAAGAAACTATTACTCGCCATTGCAGGTAAGTGTTGGAGAAAGCAAAGACGTGCTGAAAAGTGCAAGTAATCAAAACGTGCAGGGCAAGCGAGCACGCAGGGTTAATATGATGGCAAGGCATACAATAATTTGCAGAGGTATTATAGTTTTCTATTTATACCCATTTTACCGGATATTTTATCGGTATAGCCGGGATATAAGAGGAGAGAACAACAACGAAGCAAGATAGAGAGAGAACGCGAGGCCGAAGGAAGTAAACAAAATAGTATAAAGGAAAATTTACCAATTAATTAGGGAAATGTTTAGTCCAGGACAAGCACGCTTCATTTCCCTTGCGTGTGGTAAGTAAAGCTCTGCGAAAATACGGAAAGCACGTTTGTAGTTCGTGGTTAAAGTTCGCTTCATTTTATTTCATAATGCTTGTTTGTTGTGTGTCGGGTTGTGAAAACCGTGCAGATACAATGCCAACAAATGGTTTCCTCGGGATGTAAACGTAAGTAAAAAATGAAAAAAATTAAGTGAGCGTAAAAGTACATGTTTCCTCAGCATTATAACCATTGGTTAAACATTATAGAGGACCCAGAGTTGCTGAATTTAACAATTGAACTAGTTCGCTTTCGCAAACGCGTTTATCGCGCACTTTTTAGTGCAAAGCAACTCTGTGAAAACGAAAGGAGCTGGACAAATTTAATTCAAGGTGCTATTCCCGATCTCCATATAAGAACAGGTGACATAATATAGAATGCAGGAAACATGCGGCCCGTCATAGCAAGCGACCGGAACGATAAATTGTATTACCTTCGACTGGATTTGTTTAATTTTACAATGTTGCACGATCACTAGGATATTGTGTTCTTAATAATAAAGTTTGATAATACTGTGTTTACTTTAATAGTATCAGTACTTAACATCATAGTTACCTTTTTTCTCGATTATTTTATTAATTTATATTTACTTCGTTAGCTGCCTTTCTAAAACATTTCAGTTATATTCCGTTGTCTGTTTGAATCGTGCAGAAAAAATTATTTTGCATCGAATTTATACCTTTGTTTCAACCGATTCTTCCTCAACAGGTTTCCTAATTCCTGTCTAGTTACGTCTATTGGTAAGCCCTAATTTTAATATTTTCGTCCAGCTATTTACGTTTAAGTAAGTATAAGTTTTTGGCAAATAATTTCCTTTTTCTCA
>JAODVP010080120.1:0-13576 GCA_025400035.1 Tetradonia laticeps
GATAATTTTATATATAAAGATGGAGAGTGCAACAGCGAAGCGTGGAGGGACCTGCAAGTCTCAAATAAAATGCCGATTGCTCCATAATGGATATGCTTACATCTACAGTGTTTTCATCGTTTGGATGAATATCCACTACAAATCCTCCCATCTGTTCAAATAAGCTGCATAAGTTCTGCACGTCTATTTCAGATCCTGCTCTTGGAAAGTCTTCAGATTCAACGTTTATAATTTTCACTGCTCCGCGATATTTTGATGTTGTTTTATAAAAGTGATCTCCTTTCAGACGAAGATCATTTTCGTAATTGAAATTATCAGCGAGATGAACGTTTATAACCAGTGGTTGAGGAATACTCATTTTGCTATATATGTCTAAATAGATGTAAATAATTTATTTACTACTATTCATAAATGAAAAGTACCACTACTTATACGTAGGTAGTAATCTATCTACCTAATCTAATCGAATGATTCAGATAAGTTATCAGCATATTACTAATACATCTCAATTTTCCAAAATTATAGAATAAAAATGTCCAATATGTATTATTTCTTATTATAGGAACAGCGAACTCCACTGAGCCACTGCTGTTTTTAATTCTTCCTCTTTTTCTATACATTAAATCGCGAAGTGAGTTTTCATTTATGATGACGATTATTTTATGCGCAAAAATGCAGATTTTGAAATTCTGTAACTCCACAAGATTGCAATATCGAAGCATGAAATTTTGCAAACATTTTCAGTCGAATTTATTCTATGTACGTTTTGCAAGCTGCCAGTGTTCTATGATACAAAATTTTAAAATGTTTGACAATATGGCGCATTTGAAATTATACCGAATCTATAGAGACTATTACTGTTAGTTTTTTATTCATTTATTTATTTAATATTCTGTTACAATCAAGTTCGCCCGTAATTGGATTAATAATAAGTTTACACCGTTTACACATTATTCGTGTAACTTCGTGAAGCCGACAAAACCCGAAAGTCCCGTAGTGAATTTGTGCAACGTCGCCATTTAATCAGCTGTCAGACGGCTCAGGCGTGCGCGTGGTTGCTAGCCTGCTAGTTTACCAGCATTTGTATGCCTTCCAAACGAATTTCAAGCGCAAGACTCATTGGTACTCGAAACTAATTGCGCTCGAAAACGAAGGTAAATAGTATTTGTGTACCTATTTAAAGTTTTCATACCCACACACTAACCCACAACTATGGCTGATGATTTACAAAACTACAAGCTGCAGCTGCAACAAGTCGAAGCCGCACTACTATCCGACCCGGGTAATAAGGAGCTGCAGAAACTAAAGGTCGACTTGGACGAGGTGATAGATCTCACTCTTGATCTGAAAAATAAAGCAGAGGAAGCGGCCAATCAGCCGGAGTACCATGAGGTTCCCATCAGCAATCCCACAGAGGAGGACGAAATCACCAAATCGCTGTTGGCTGTGGAAGAGTTTGTGTCCAAAACCAAGAAGAGGAAACTGTGGCGCGTGGGTGACGCTTGTATGGCGAAGTGGAGCGACAACAACCAGTACTACGCGGCGCGTATTGACACCATCAACCCGGACGGGCAGGTAAATGTTACGTTTGAGACTTATCAGAGTCGCGGCATAACTACGTTAGCAGAGCTCAGGGAGTTCACGGGCGAGAAGCGGCAGCTCACCGACGCGGAGAAGCTGAAGCGTGCTAAGATGAACAACAAAGAGTATCTCAAGAAGAAAAAGGTGAAAAAAGCGCAGCGGTTCAAAGAGATGGAGGAGGAGCGCGAGGCTGAGAAGAATAAGTGGCTGGCGTTCAACACCAAAGCTGCCAAGACGAAGAAAACCGGCGTGAACAGCAAGAGCATATTCGCGTCGCCTGAGTCAGTCAATGGGCGAGTAGGCATCGGGACGTGCGGCATCAGTGGGAAGCCCATGACGGAGTTTTCCGGAGCAGAAAAGTACAAACGCGGACAGTGAAGCGCTCATTGCACTGAGAAAGGAACTATTATGCCGTGGTGCGAACTTGTGTTTTACATTGATTGGTATTTTGAACAATGACTAGGTGAATTATATGCCAATCAAATTGAGAGTACATACCTATGTGTGAATGGCGTGGACATAACGTGGGTTAAACCAGATTGTAAACTCTTATGAACTATATACTGCTTAATGTGCGCGTGCGCAATTAACGTACCGCCTTGTAATTAAGGTCTTGGTATTTTTGGATGAAATAAATCCATTTTCTGACAAAATATGTTAGTGACATAAGCTAGAGTATGTTAATTTTATGTTTTTGCTCACCTTGTATAATATTTTATTTTTAAGCAGTATTGTTGGTTGCCTACAGTTGGCATTGATTTCATGTATGCGAAATTTTGATCGTTTTGATTATAAAATGAAAATACTATGTAATAAACTTATTTTCCCTTTATATATTGTAAATTTCATTGCTTTCAATGAATCGGTGTTAATCAACACAGATAAATTCGTCAAAATGAATTGAGATACTGATTTTGTAGCTTTTGACAAACTGCATCGAATGACATGTATTGGATATGTATTTCTTATGGTTGGTAATTATATGTTAATTATTGAAACCACTATAATTATAAATTTATATCTACGTTGACTACAAAATAAACCTAATTTCTTTCACAGTACTTTTTGGTTACACCGGTAGAGTTGGCGTATGACAGCTGATTTATTGAATATAGTCTGATTCACAGAAATTGTCCGACTGTAAATTACAATAAACATAGTAATTATGACCTATAGACTAGAATAAAATATTAGAAATACATTTATTTATTATATTACAATGAATATTACATTACATCTTACAGTTTTTGGTAAAATAAGAAGATAACTTACTAATTGCAAGTGCTTCGTGTTAGCTGTCGCCCCCTAGTGACATAATATAAAAATGGTGAAACATTGAGTGCGTTTATTGACTTTACTCTCTAATAATTTAAGATTCATTTATAAATATCATTAGAAATAATATTATATATAACTTGAGAACATTTAATATAGTAGACAACCATCGTGCTTAGCTCGAATAAAATTTGTTCCAGTTTTTGGTATAGAACCAAAGTTCTATGTTTTTTGCATTGCCCGTCAATTTAATACTTCAATAAAATAATGTTTAATTTGTTTAATGGTTGTATAAATAACTAAAATCAATTAGGATAATTAATTTATTGAATTTGTTAATACTTAATAAAAACACAATAAATGTTTAATGTATTCATGGTTGTCTAGTCAACTGTGACAAAGCAATCGCATCCACAGTTCCGAGTGACGCCGCGTGGTGGCCAAGATGGCAGGATCCTGAAACACGCCGGAGCCGCCACAGTCGCCGCCGTCATTTCGCACGCAAATCCGCGAAAACCAAGCCATCCTTAAGTCAGCAGGAGGCCCGCAGTCTGCCCACACGTACCACCTTCACCAACACCTACAGCCTGCATCCTCCACCGTTAACACGCGCACCAGACCGGTGGCTAGGCCGCCGTCCGCACACCGCCGCGCGCTGACAGGATGCACGTCGCGACTCCGCCGTCCCCCGTGTGCTCGCACCCCAAGTAGTAAGCGCACGCACTCCCTGCCATCGCCGCACCATCCGCGAGTGTCTTGTGCCAGTAGAACCTCTGCGTCGGCAGCGTCATGAAGATGGCAACGTAGAGCGCAGCTACCCCACAGGCGCACCTGAGCGCCGTCAACATGTGCGTCCGCGACACCCAGTGAGCGACGCGCTGAAGGGTACATGCCGAGCGCGCGCCTCACTCGGGGCCTCCAGCATCCCATCCGGTGCTCCTAGCCAGCGCAGCGCCAGCGACACGGTACGTCTTTTACGAGATTGGAGTGCAAGAGCCTGTGTGAGGGAGCGCCGACGCTGTCTGCGTGCTTCCTTTGTTTTCGCACCTGCGAGTAAACAAACAATTGCCGCGAAAAACAAAAGACACGCGTCCGCGTTCCTTGGTGCGCGCTTGTTTGCTTGCGGTGCATCGTGCATCAGTTTTGTGTGGTTATGTAGCGCATCATAGCGCACCGATTGATTTGTCCATGTTTATTTGGTACATCATCTCTCAGGCGGATAACAGTTATGCGAAAGCCGTTGGTGAGTTCATAATGGCGTATTCACGCAGCAACTTTACTAACTCCATCAAGGAGTTGGTGAGCAAACGGCGGAATCGCTATCGCCAGGATGGATTCAACCTGGATCTTACTTGTATCCTTTTTACCTGCAACATAATTGACATGAATTTGATCCTTGTTTACATGCTAAGGTTAGTATGAGAATATTCAGTTATTTAGTAATAGTTGTCAATCAATTTTGGGGAGTAATTTCTTTACCCCGCTGTTTACGACGTTCATTCGGGTAAACTCGGAAACTTGCCAAACTTCATAGTAATTTATATTGCTTTGCAGATATTCGTATATAATTTCATTATGAAGTAAATTGTATGTATTCGAATGTAACGCCATTTAATCAACTGCTTAGAAGTTTGGCAACTGTGTAGACGAGTTTACTCGATCTTAGCCCTACCGTTTATTTCTTACTAATGGTCCGTTTACATTATTGCAATCCAGTGACTTGACCATTCCAGTGCTAATAGTAATTTGCAGATATTTATAGTTTTGTCGTAAGAAGTTTGGCAACATTGTAACTTTACCGAGTTTCCCCGATTTTTGCCATGCCGTCATTCATTGACCGTCAATGTTTATTTCTTAGTAATGGCCGGTTCATATTATTCCAATCCAGTGACTCAACCAGTCCAGTGTTGATAGTAACCTGAAGATATTTGTAAATATTTACTAAATTGCATTTAAATCAAGTCATAACTTTCGCAACATTGTAGCCGAGTTTAGGGATGTCGGAAGGGTAAATTAATATCGATATTTCGATATATCGATGTTTAAAAAAATATCACTATCGACTTTGATATATCGATAAAAATATATCGGTTGAAAAAAATTATTTGCCTCAATTTTGTTCTATCATTTTACATTATTATTAGATAAATACTAATCAGACATCATTTCTAATAAATCAAGAACAAAAATAAAAAAGTATTAATTAATCTAACCAATATTTATCTGATACAGACATAAGAAAAACTCTTTCGATTTATATGCTCGGCTGTAAGCCGACTGTTGTTGGGTACAGTTGAGGAAATCGAGGATGCAGACGATATCAAATATTTTAGAGCTATATCAGAAAGCACGGGAGTAAAATGGCGACAATCAAACCAGTTTTATTGGATTTTCTTTTCTAGATATTAAAGGTTGATCTAGATATTGCTGTAAGTCGCTAGGCATTCTATCACTGGTTGTAAATATGCTGGAGTTTGATGAAACTGCAGCATTCACTGCACTTATATATGTGAGTTGCCAACGTTGCCAACTAAAAACCAACTTTATCAAAAATTCTAATTTTAATTGACGAAATACAAAAAATATCGTTTTTGCTACTATTTCGATATAGGATATTCAATATCGAGATGTCGATATTTAATATCAATATATCGAAGTACAAATATCGATATTTCGATATATCGATATTTTTTTCGACAACCCTAGCCGAATTTACTCGATGTTAGCCCTATGGTTTCTTTCTTACTAATGGACCGGTTACATTATTGCATTCCAGTGACTTTACCACTCCAGCGCTAATAGTAATTTGCAGATATTTCTAATTTTGGTTAATATGTGACTCCTTTAAATCATTAGAAGTTTGGCAACATTGTAGCCTTACCGAGTTTACCCGAGACTCGCCCTACCGTCAATAGTTGACTATCAAAGTTTATTTCTTGCTAATGCCCGGGTCATATTATTCCAATCCAGTGAGTCAACCAGTCCAGTGTTAATAGTAATTAGCAGATATTTGTAATTTTGGTAAATATGACGTAAATTGCACGTTTTTAAATGTGACAGCATTAAATCTACTCATATGAAGTTTGGCAACTTTGTAGGCTAACCGAATTTAGCCGATCTTTCACGATCAAAGTTTATTTCTTATTAATGCCCGGGTTATGTTATTCCAGTCAAGCAATCCAGTGGTTTATCCAGTCCAGTATTGACAGTAATTGTCATGTATAGTAGACACTCGCTAATTCGTAACTCAGCGAACTAAGCATTTATTACGAATTATGGACATTTACGAATTGCCGACCGTTAGAAATAGATAAGATGGCGCAGTCTAGGTTATGTCAAGTGACCGAGCTTTTACTAGGAATTAAAAATTACGAATTATCGAGGTACGAATTGTCGAGGTATTACTTATTCGAATTTTGGTAAATATGAAGTAAATTGTATGTATTTAAATGTGACTCTTTCAAATCAACTCGCGAGAAGTTTGGCAACATTGTATCTTTACCGAGTTTAGCCGATCTTCGACTATTGTCAATCAATTACTATTGAATTTTATTTCTTCTTAATATCCAGTTCATGGTAATACAGTCCATTTTTTATGACAATTCCTGCGGCTATATCTTAAGAACCACGTATAGGATCACTTGCAAATTTGGAGAGCACATTAACATTCGCGTTTCCTTTAACTAAAACAATAAAATAAAAGGAGCTCATTGCTTCGTTTTTATTTAAATCGAGTTTTTAGACTTTTCCCATAAGGATCAATGTTAAACTGCTAATATTTCCAAAAAGGATTTTTCGGAAACAGAGTGAAAAACCCTTTGAAATTTGAGGTTGTGCATCGTGTTCACATTGTGAAGGTTTGGTAATTTTTTGTAAAAAAATGATTAGATAATTTTATTACTCCGGAACTTCGTTAAAGTTTAGTTCTTACTAATGCCCGGTTCACATTATTCCAATCCAGTAATTTAACCAGTCCATTGTTGATAACACCCACCTCAAGTGTCCACTTTTGGGAGTGTCCACATTAGCGAAGTGGAATATTTTTTACGTAATGATGTTAATTAATTGCAAATGGAACTCTGCTCAGACCAACCAAAAGTGTCCACAAGTAAATTACATGTATTTAGAAGTGACACCATAAAATCAGCTTGTAAGAAGTTTGACAACATAGGAACCTAACCGAATTTAGCCGATCTTTGGCTTTCCATCAATCATTCACTATTAAAGTTAATTTCTTTTCTTAATAATTGCCGATTAACGTTATTCCAGTCGAGCAATCACTGGATTATCCCGTCCACTATTGATAGTAAATTACTGATATGTGAAATTTTGGCAAATATGAAGTAAATTGTATGTATTTAAATGTAACTACATTATATTTACTCCTAAGAAGTTTGGCAACGTTGTAGTCTTCCAAGTTTACCCGATTTTTGTCCTACCGTCAATGATTGACTATCAAAGTTTATCTCTTACTAATGCCCGCTTCACATTCTTCCAAGCCAGTGACTTCAACAGGCCTGTGTTGATAGTAATTCGCAGATTTTTGTAATTTTGCTAAATATGACGTAAATTCCATGTTTTTAAATGTTACGCCATTAAAGCTACTCATAAGAAGTTTGGCAACATTGTAGCCTAACCGAATTTAGCCGATCTTCGCCCTACCATCACTCTTGCACGATCAAAGTTTATTTCTTAGTAATTCCCGGTTCATGTTATTCCAGTGAAGCATTCCAGTGATTTATCCAGTCCAGTATTGATAGTAATTCGCATTCACAGTAGACGCTCGTTAATTCATAACTCAGCGGAGTAAGGATTTATAACGAATTATGGACATTTACGAATTGCCGACCCTTAGAAATGGATAAGATGACGAAGTCTACGAAGTAATCAACTCTAGTGCTGGACTAGACTATAACCTCAAAATATTTTATTACTTTTTCTAAATGTTTTAGCAAACTGCAGCGCTGGAATACCCATTCACACTATTCCAGTAGTGCTGGAATGACCGCATATTATACTCCAGTAACATTCCAGCACTGGACTGGAGTAGTGTAAACCGGAACTTATTTCTAACTACTTTTAAAGAAATTTCCTTAACTAAAAATGATAGATATAACAGAGAATATAATCGCAATGGGTTTTCCGGCATCAAAAATAGAAGGATGTTACAGAAATCACATCGACGATGTGATCAAAATGCTGGAGAGGAACCATCCCAACCACTACTTCATTTACAACTTATGTTCGGAGCGGTCTTACCAGCCGCACAAGTTCCACAACCGCGTGAAGAAGTACCCATTCGATGATCATAACCCCCCACGTCTGGACCGCATTCAGCCCTTCTGCGAGGACGTGCAGGACTGGCTGAAACGCGACAAGGAGAACGTCGCTGTCGTCCACTGCAAGGCCGGCAAGGGACGTACGGGAACAATGATCTGTTGTTATCTCCTGCATAGTCGGTTCTCGCCTCACGCGGACGGCGCGTTGACTTACTATGGAGAAACGCGCACACAGGACCAGAAAGGTGTCACCATCCCCAGTCAAGTGCGGTACGTGCGGTATTACGCGCGCATCGTGCGTGATGAGCTGGTGTACCAGCCCGTGACGCTACACCTCACCGAGATCCGCCTGGAGCCGCCGCCCATGTTCGGCAACCGCCAGGTGGATCTGCACTTATCTGTGTACATGGCGCGCGAGGGCTGCGAGAGTGACGAGCCGGCGCCTGCTCCACTCAAAGTGTATAAATCCGCGGCGGCGGAGATGGTGCGCGGCGAGCAACAGTTCGCGATTCGGTTGCCCTCCAACCTCGCGCTGCGCGGCGATGTCAAGATTGAGCTGCACAGCAAGAGCATGATCTCAAAGAAAGTCAAGTTGTTCCAGTTCTGGTTTAACACATTCTTTGTGGACGAGGAGTTGTTACCTGCTGGCGCGGGCCCGTCGCACTCGCATGCAGACGCGAACGGGTACCTCAACAATGGAGGCCACAACAACTCGTCGACGACGGGGGCTAGTCGCCCGTTGGAGATGCGCCTGAGGAAGTGTGAGCTGGATATCGTCAATAAGAAGGATAAGCAGAATAAGATGTTTTCGGCTGACTTCAAGGTTGGTAGTATTTTTGGTTTTTGGGGAATTACATTGTTATCCCACCTGAATTGAACCTCCCATGCCGTATCCTTTTTTTAACCTAACAGTAAATGTGCATTTAATTTAATATCAAATCTTTATATTAGTCATTAGTAATTTGAACTTGCTTAATACATTGCTCTTTATAACAGTAATGCATGTGTTTACTGGTTTATTATAGTCATGCACGTTTGAGATTCAGTTTTTTATGCTAAAGTGCATTTGAAATTAAGTGACCTGCTTAAATTTTCTACTATATATCGGTAATATAATTATAAATGAGGAAAAAATTATAAAAATCATGCTATTCTGACTGTAGTAAAATTATTTTTATCATTTGTTATCTATTTTCAAATCTTCTAATTGTCTTCTCATTCAAATTGTCTGTCCCTCCATGATGTTTCTCTAAAACTGTAAAAAATGTCGGTTTTTATTATTCGATTCCACCGAATCGGGCGAATAAGGCCTTCTGTTTTTTGTTTCGACATTGCGTACTTCCGGGTAAAACCGGAAATTGCTTGTGTGATACTCGATCCTAGTGGAAAATATGCTAGAAACCGATTTCTGGTATCTCTTATAGTTTTCGAGGAAACAAATTGAGGGATTTACGTTATTGAAACTAAGATCGCCCCATTTCTGGAAAGCAGGAGAAAATTTGTCACGGAAATTAGGAAAATGTAATTTTTCTAATGTAATGTTGCCTATTTTGAAATCTTTTGATTGGTGATAATATAGGATCCCTCAGTCTCCCCGTATGTCTACCCATACGTTTCCTCTAACACTGTATTGGAGATATCGAAAATGGTTTTCATCTGTAAAGTGTAATTTCAACTTCCGGTTTCGGAATTTTCTACTTTCTACCACTGTATAAAATGCTGAAAACCGTTTTACGATATCTCCAATAGTATTAGAGAAAACACTGATGAAATTGGAAGTGGAAGTAAATGGCATATTTCTGGAAATCAGGGAAGAAATTTGGCACAGAAATGAGGAAAATGTAGTAATATTCTTTTTATTTTCGACCAAGGTCGAGAGAAACCTTGTAAAAAAAAAACAAGGAAACCCTTGTTTCTCATGTTCAAAACTATTTTTAAGTTACTAATTCTCAACTTTTGTAATTGGAGACAATTGGGATTCCTCAATGTCTATTCGCATAGCTATCTAATCGTTTTCTCTACGTTTTTCAGTACATATTTGATTCTGCCAAATCTGTAGTGTGTGATTTCAATTTTCTTTTGCGAAATTTTCCGCTTTCGATAAAGAACCGGAAGTTCAAAACCTTTCTTTTACGGTACCCGACCCTACTGTAAAAAATACTGGAAACCGTTTTGCGATATCTCTTATAGTTTTTGAGAAAACGCAGCTCCAACTAACGAATTGGTACTAAGTTTTCCACTTTTCTGGAAATCACGGAGAAAAACTATCACAGCAGTCGATTTTTTTTATACATATATACAAACGTCTGGGAATATTAGCCGCGAGTAAAGGCAAGAAAAACGCTCGGAACTAAAAATAAAGAAAACTTTGCCATGTTTAGTAATTTCTTTTATCTTTGAAGATATGTACTATAAGTCAAAACGAAGTCGATTAAAGTCAGAAAAATTGGAAAGAAATGAGCTCGACGTCAAGGAGAGAAATTTATGTTCTGAAGAATGTGGCAACCTTGAAGATTAATTTACAAAAGTGCTTATAATTGCAGGAATTTAGGTATTTGTAAAAAGTAGTTCAATATGCCGCAAAATATCATCAAAATAGCGGCGCTTCCCCTGCCACTACACGCGATATGCCGGTATTCTAATTACGCGTAATGAATTCTTTGAATCTTCACCTATGTAATGGTATAATACCCGTTAGGATCTGAGGAATACTTTCAGAGCTATAATACCGAACCGTATCCCATGATTTTTACACTCGTTTCTTTTTTAGATATATCCCCTATGTAAACCAAGAACTACGTCTATGTGCTTGGTTTACATTGGTTTTTCACGTCAAAAATTGGTCTGATGTTACGACATATACATTAATTATAACATTTTCCTGTAATTGTAAGCACGTATTGTAAGATATGACGTTAATCGGAGACTTACAAGTTTGATTCATCAAGAGGTGAGGTGTGGGTAAGAATGTGACCTACAATACAATACAAATTCTCGAAATTTAGCAGAAAAACGAAAGAATCTAAAATTGTACTACCCGTTGCTTACAGTTTTTCATTTAATTGTTTCAAATATACTCAAACATAGTCGTGGGACCTTAAAATTATTCCGCTTAATCAAGGGTCCGATTATGACCGAGTTTACTGTATTTGAGCTCCTTGAAATTTTAGAAAAGTAGATCTTAACTTCCCTTTTAAACCGGAAGTGCCCGCCGGTCAGACTACATAATGTTTACAAATTACACTGTGCTAGTTTTGGTAAAAAAATTTGTATTCATGGATTTCTTTTTCTCAATTTTTAGTAACCACTCAAATTTTTCAAATATCCTAGAAGAAATTACCGTGGAACTGTTGCATTAAGGACTCAAATGTCTACAACATATAGAAAAATGTTCTCATTTTTATCAACTAAAATTACCCTGACGGAAAACCGTTACTCGTGGTGTTTGTAACTCGTTGTGTTTCAAAATACACGTGTTAATCAATTGTTTGAACCACATTGGATATCTGACCTAATATTAGATTAGAGATTAATTTTATACAGGTAACATGAAGAATGTAATCTCTCCAAACACTGCCTGACACAAACACTGATAACACAGATAATTTTACAATAAACCGACTGAGCTCGAACGATAACCTAGTTTAATCTGCTCCATCGACTTCCGTGTGTATCGACGCCGCGAATTGTATTGCAAGTGGCAACCCGATACGCAATTGCCGAGCGCTGATAAGAGTTATAAGGTACTCATTATTGTAGTATCTCTTAACTGACCTGTTAGGAGATGCTACAATAAGTACTATCTATCAATGTTATAGGTTAGGCTATCATTGTTTCCAGCTTGAATCTCTGTGAATTCCAATGATTATAATCTCCGCTAATGTTTTAGATAACGTTGTACTTCTTGAAATCAATCAATGAGGGCACGGACTGGATGTTGCCTCCCAGTCTGCACCAGCAGCAGGAGCGCTCGAGCGGGAGCTCGGAGGACTCTGACACCGATTCATCAGAGTGGGACAGTGGTGAGTTAAACATAAACATTTAGGTGCGGACATTTGAAGCGAAGCGAGCAGAATTGTAAATAACAACTAACTTAGCGTACTCCGAATCGCGATTTCGACTTGACCATCATGCACGCATCGATTTCCGAAAGCCGACGCTCATTTCTCATTCATCAACATCGCATTAGCGCAATCAGTCGTTTGTTACTCAGTTATATGTTATCTCTCACTGTTTGGTCACTTATTTGCTCTGTGGCTGCGCATTCCATTATTGTTTCATTATTATTTCGTAGTCGCGTGGGTATGTGTGGCGTGTGCGTGGGCGACTCGCGTGTTTTACCAACTAGAGATGTGTTTTGTTCATTTTTACATGCAGCCGTGGAGTGTGACGTGAACATGGACCCGAAGGGCGTCGGATACACGCGGCTGTTATCCGACTGCGATCTGTCGACGAAACTGAACGACCTGCACGCCGAATTGTATGCCGTTTGAAGGGCGCATTACTCGATCTCTGAATTTAGGCAGCTGTTTTGTGATATCCGTTCGAGATACCTTGTGTTACATTCATTCAGCCAGGTTACAGGGCCCAATTTTAACTGCACTCACGGGAGTTTATCACACTTTTCTGTTCCTCTGCATGAATCCTCCGAATGAAACGAGATGTCGAATTCTGAAAAGGATTGAAGAAGAGATATTTTTACGCACTGAATATTCTAGTCTTTTGGGCAACGAAGTTTCTTTAATATTTGAAGGAAATACTTGATTTTGTTTTAAAAATCGATCAGTTGTACTTAACCTAATCTAATTTCATTTCATATATCAAGCATATTATATTTCAAATTCATTAGGGTAGTATTTTGGTGGTATTTTTACGAGTTTATGCCGAATGTTTCCGAAGAAGTCTGACCTGTTATCTACGTGTTGCCATGTTTGGTTAGAATGTGAATAAAAACACCCAATTTATATTTGTAGTAGAGATGGAGCGATACCAAATTCCTTCGATACTCGATACTATAAACATTTTTTGTCTTGACTAATAGATAATCCAATTAATCAAGGCAATATGTATATCACATGGATACTAATTAAATTAGTGTGCATTTAAAGAACATCAGTTTAATTGTGTTTCAAAATATTGTAACGGATTGATGAAGGAATAGCCAAGTTTAGTTGTCAAAGTCGGTGTTGCAAACCTGGGCGGTGTTCGTTATAGAAAACAATCGATACCTTTACAAAAGGAAATACAATTTTACAATATTATAAAGTGCGCACAGGTCTCCACATACTCTGGTTACCTTTACAAAAGGAAATACCAGGCGAAAGAGCCATATTAATGACGTACAATCGAAGCCACGAGGCACTAGTCTTGCGGTAGTAGAGGAACAGGTCCGAATTTGAGCTACCACTTTCATTTTGCTCCTTTTTGAGAGTCCTACGCAC
>JAODVP010080342.1:0-13556 GCA_025400035.1 Tetradonia laticeps
ATGAGTATTAACGATTCTTTGCGCTTCAAGACTAATGAAGAGACTTTAGGTATTATTGATGAGTTGAGGAAGAGGCTGAACTTGTTTTTGGAGATGAAAGCGTGCCAGCCTGCTCCGGTTAACTGGTATAATGAAGAGGAAGTTGGTGTTCTTAAAGCTATCATGGACTTGATCACTATTGAGCATGAGGGTTATGATTTGGAAGACTTTGATTCATTTATTGATGATATTTAAGGTTAAGGTATTGGAACAGTTATTACTATTTCCCCCGCAGGATCTTCTCTTACTACCACAAGTGTTGCCATCTGTTGAATTTTGATGGGTTTGTGTGTACTTTAACCACCAGGAGAAATAAACATTTCTCTTGAAGTTACTTTTCATTTTATTGGTTTTTGAAACCAATGAGGAGAAAAATAATTTTTAACTTCTCAATTATTAATATATTATAAAGCAGTGGTATCGCTGGCGACGGAAACGGAACGGAATCTCATACAAATGACTCCAATGTATCCGATGGACGACAAGTTTGGTCCGAAGAGACGGAAATGACGACAGTAAAATATTTTTGAATGGAACGGAAAAAAGCTTTCATGGCTTTAAAAATGAAATTAAGTTGAGTATTTCGTGAAACATTGAAGGAGACGATCGTAGGGATTGTTTAACGTTCGGTTCGTTATCAAGAACCATGATGCTTGTACATTTTTTACGATAAGTTTATTTTTGTGGTGCAGTTTTAGCAAATTCCGTTCCGATCTCAGCAAGGCTCACCTATAAGAATTCAGTAACGGAAAACGGAATTAAAGATTTTCCGTGACACTTTCTTGTGCCGTTCCGTTCCTACCGGCACCAGCAGCCTTCTCGAGATATAAAAATTGCGATTTTTTAAAAGTTGTAGTGTAACTATCGACAAAAAACAAGAACGGAACGGAATTCGCAATTAGATTAAGTTAGCTGCATACGCTGTCACTGTAGAACTTTGATTATCCAAAATATACACACGACCCTCCAGAACATCAGGTGGTTACAGCTACCAATTAAATTCGCAGTGTCGCTACGGAACCGAAAATAGAACGAGCAATTTTGATGTCAGTTCCGTTTTTCTCCAGGGAAGCATCAATAGGAAAATTCTTTTTAAAATTGTTTCACTATGGACGGAAAACAAGAAGGGACCGTAATTTGAGAATTATTTAAATTTCCGAAACTTGAAAAATTGATTATAAAAAAATGGAAAACGAAAACGGAACTGAAATTCCTCTTTCTATTTTCTGTTCTATAGAAACACTGCCAATTTAATAGACAACGCCGGTCCATTTTAGTTTTTTAGTTTCTATTTATGGGCGGAAAACGCGAACGGTACGGAATTCCAAATAGGCAATGTTTTATTTACGTTTTTCTTTTAAAACTTTCCAATATTTTTATCCGGGCTTTGCAATAAAAGAAAAAATGTCGAAAATGACGTTAGTGGCAACCCTGTTATAAACCCAAAAGTATTTTGGTACACAAACAGAAAATTATAATATTATAGATATCTTACAATTACTTTAATATCCATCATAATACACGCCTTCTTATTTCTTGACAGAAAAAATGAATCATTACGTTCTGTGTCCCTGACATTTCCAACCGAAAATAAAAACGCAACAGAGAGTGACACTGTCAGTTTACTAACTATTCAACGTCATTCAACGTATTCAACATTTGTAAATTTGAATTAAATTTGATTACAATAATATTTTGTATACATAGAACTCACCATTCTGGTAATAACTCAACAACGCGTCACTCTGACCTTCGCATAATCAAAACTTAAACAGTTTCAACTAAAATGAAACCAACAAAACATGCTTATCACCCAGGTGTCACGTTTTTTTTACATTCACGTTATGTTCGTAACGTAAACAGCGCTATCACCACTTCATTTCCATGATTTGACTAACGCCCATCAAAATGAACTCATCTCCATGGCGAGCAGGTATACATTTTTAACCTTTTCAACCTTTTCAAGGACAAAATCTTCACAACCATAGCAACAGGTGCGCAGGTCACTTTTGTAGGTTAACTCAATGTTTGCAGTTGCTTGCATTCAGAACGTCGTGCGGAGATGTTTATACAAGTCACTCTCGTCGGAAATTCAACAGATACAAGCAGTGTGCAGGAAATTTGCACAGGATGAACTGGAGCCCATTGCCGGGAGGCTGGATGCCGAAGGAGAATTCCCAGTTAAGCAAATCAAAGAACTTGCTGGCCTAGGTCTTCTATCAATCACAGTGCCTAAAGAAGATGGAGGTTCTGGAATGGACACTCTTGCTCTGTCTGTAGCAGTCGAGGAGTTATCAGCTGGATGTGCTAGTACAGGAGCAATTGTTTCCATTTACAACTGTTTATACACTAGTTTGCTGGCGAGTTGTGGCAGTAAAGCACAGAAGGAAACATTTCTGCGTCCATACACAACCAGTGGGACTTTGGGATGTTTTGCATTGAGTGAACCTGATGCTGGCAGTGATGTGGCTTCCCTGCAAACAACAGCGACTGAATGCGGAGATGAGTTTGTACTGAATGGGACTAAGTCGTGGGTTACCAGTGGTACTGTTGGGAAAGTTGCCGTGATTTTTGCAACTGTAGATAAGTCACTACAATATAAAGGTTTGGTTATGATATTTTTTAATAAAAATTAGGTCTTATTAAAAACTAAGTTATTTCTATACTAAATTCTTGAATTAAATAGGAATTACTGCTTTTTTGGTTCCTCTATCATCTGAGGGGGTTATAATCGGTCCACCGGAAGATAAACTTGGCATCCGCGCAGCTCCATGTTGCAACATAACCTTGGATAATGTGCAAGTGCCAAAGGAGAATATTTTAGGGGAAATTGGCGAAGGATTTAAGATTGCTATGATGCAGCTTGAGTTGGCACGGATTGGAATCGCATCGCAGGCATTAGGCATATCTCAAGCTGCGCTGAATGCGGCTGTGGAGTATTCTTTCAATCGCGTGGCTTTCAAACAACAAATCAACGAATTTCAAGCTGTCAAAGTAAGTATTTTAGTATATAATTGCAAGTAAAGGTGGTGTCACTAGGGTCGGAAAACGGAAACACAACGGAACGGAATCACATATAAACGTTTGGAATTTGAATAACAAAATACTTCTACTTTCGTAGACAGAAAATACGCGTGGAAACGGAGAACAGAATCCTATATAAAAAGAAATAGCATTCCGTTCCCTCTTCCTAATGACAGCGACGCTTCCCCCCTCATCTGACTAAAGTACATTCTACTGAATGAAATAATATGGATCATTTATGTGTGATTCCGTCCGATTTTCCGTTGCCAATGGAACTGCCACTTTACAATAAGTTTATTATGTGTGTTCTTGCATTTATAGTAGACTTGATTTAGAATAGCAAAATAATGAGCACGTCTACTTGCGCAAAGAGAAAACTTTATATTTTATCTTGAAAGTTATTGTTGTTATTGGCCGTGTGCATGGAAGTTCAGCAGCTTACTTCCTGCAAATGTTGAGCATACTATACCAAGGTCGCACTTGTATTAACAAGAATGAGAAAAATAAATAGCAATGCTTAAGCCAATATAATTATCAATAAATTCATGCTAACGAATGTTCGGATATTTATTCAAAAACCGTAAAAACTGTTATTGCAGTTATAAGATAAAAATATCTTATTTTATTTTTCGATGACATATTGCCTTCTGCGCATGATCATATCCTGCTCTCGACAAAGTACATTTGGCAACACTGCTAACTTCATGTCAAGTCTGTCAAATTTTAACTTTTTCTTTAATCCTAGTTACGAATAGCCGACATGGCGTTACAACTAGAATCAGCACGTTTATTAGTCCATCGCGCAGCCATTCGCTACGACCTTCCTGGGCGAGCGTCCAAGGAATGCAGCATGGCGAAGACCGCAGCCAGCACCGCCGCCAACGCCATCACTCACAACGCCATCCAGATCCTCGGAGGCATGGGGTATGTCAAGAACATGCCAGCAGAGCGTCACTTCCGCGACGCGCGCGTCACTGAAATCTACGGCGGGGTCACCGATATTCAGAAGTTCATCATCGCTGAGTGCATTCTAGAGGAGCATTTGCAGAAATCTCGCTGATTTTGAGCATTCGGTACGTGCTATACAATTTATCATTCATGTTTCCATGGTATATTTTAATAATTTTATAATTTACAATGAGGTGAGTTATCAAATGTTAACAATCTGCGTCTTGCAGGCAAGTATTTGCAAATATATTACTATTATTCGTAGTATTGCGAGCGGAGACGCGACCTCTGCTTTCGTTTGTCTACACTGTACAATCTAAAAGTTACTGTTCGCTGGGTGGAACTCTTTTTTGCCGTCGGGCAGGTCTTCGACGCAGGGCACCTGGAGGAAGTTGAAGTACACGTTGCCGAGGATATGCGAGGTGGGCCCGGTGGTGGTTTTCAGGCATTCGAAGAGACGGTCGTCGCACTGGCAGTGGCTCTTGGTGTAGTAGGACATGTTCGAGATGTTGTATCGCTTCGTGTAGCCGCGGATTTTGATTGGGCACAGGTCGTGCGCGCGGCAACATCGGTCGGCGTCGTCCTGCCCAAGGTCGTGGTAATGGTCTGCTATGTCTCCCGTGCCACACCATTTTGTGCCTGGAAGTATTAAGGTTTTTTATATTTTGGGACATTTTTTCTTCTTTAATTATATTGTCCTCTGATTGGTTGAAATTCTACCGCCATGTTTCAATTTTAACCAATCATAGGATTTTATTGTGCGTTACGCACCAAATATCAGTTTCCTGCAGTTTTTTCCCTATTTGTAGGTTTGTAAGAGTTATTTCAGTTTATGCGTGTATTGAACTTGCTTCGATTCCGTGGTTGATGTGATACTTTGTTTACCTAATCAAATCGGAGTGTATGTGTGTTGTGTCATGTTTTGTTGTGAAGCGTTGTATAACATTTTAGTGTTAATCGCGAGAATTGTAGCATTGCAGTATATAGACAGAAACAAGTGTCAAGTCCCTGTTAGTGATTCGTAATTAGAATATTTTTTTAAATCATCAAATCGCTTGCAACCCTCATTCGTAAATTGCGATTATTGCCTGAATCTAAAGTTGAAATTTTCAAGCAATTGAATCTATAATGTATTAGCTTGCAACCCTATTTCACGGATTGTGATTATTAGTTGGAATCACAATCAAAAATCGTGTATTTCCATTCTTCAATTATGAATTTTAAGAATTGGGTATATAATTGTTTAGCTTGCAACCCTAAATCGCGCATTATTTCGATATCAAATATCGTTTATACATTCTAACAATCAAATATATAATCGATAAGCTTGCAACCCTAATTTACCTTTATTGTGACTATTAGGTAGCTGTAAACATCTGATGTTCTGGAGGGTTGGATAATTAACGTCTTTGACGTCGTTCTCTTACTTCGGATAATCAGTCCGGTCAGTTCGATCAGTCCTTTACTCCAATTGCCTTCAGTTTATTTAATGAGTTTGAAATATTATATCTAAACATGATGTCGGCATATCTAGCCAAGCTATTAGAAGATTATCCGGATGTGGCAGAAAGATATAAGCAGAAAATTTCTGTTAATAAAGGAGTAGACCCGGATTTGCACTGCGCTATATTTTGAGATTCAGTTCGTTGTTTGTTTAGCCTCCAAAACGTACTCGAGTGCCAGCTCATGCAGATACCTAATTGTCTGAAGCCACAATGAAAATCATATTTCGAAAAATGTGGAATTTGATTATAAATTTTAAAAATAATTGAGCCCCCAATCGATCTTTGTGACCCTATATCGCGTGCTATTATGGTTATAGATTGAAACCGTAATCGGAAATTTATTTGTCCTAAAAAATGATATTTCATTATAAATTGTTTAACATACCCTAGTTTATGTATGTATTATAAATATTGGTTGAAGTGCAAATCGTTAGAAGTCGCAAGAAACAATTGTATCGATTATAAATTTCAAATTAACGAATCTATAATCGGTTATTATGCAATCCTAATTAAGTAATCGATAAATTGACACAATAAACGATTACAAGCGAAAATCATCTTTTATAAAAAGGTGCAATTTCATTCCGCAATTCTAAATTTCCAACAATACTCATCTGTAAGCTGACAACCCTAGTTCATGCATTATGATTATTGAAGCTGTTATCGTTCTAAATAGGTGCAAATGCATTCTTCGATTATATCTTTCAAGTATGACTCTTTCATCGAATCTGTAATCGATTATCATGCAACCCTAATTAGCGCATTATTATTAGTTGACACGTAATTCGAAAACATTTGTTCTAACAGGGACAAAAGTCGCGCGTTGATTAGAAATTTCAAACAACCGAATCTATGAGCGATCATCATGCAACCCTAATTCTCGCATTATTACAATTATGTTTGAAATCGATTAAGGTCCAAAAAAGAATCGATTATTAATTAAAAAATTGGAACTTATTATATATACGATTACATTTAAATTTGAGTATAAATTTCCAATAACAATCCAATCTGTAATCTATAATTAGCTTTCAACCCTAGTTCATCGATTAAGAAGATTGGTTGATACCGCTTTCGGAAATCGTTTGTCCCAAAAGATCATGCAATTTTATTCTTCGGTCATAAATTGCAAACAAACGAGTTTTTAATCGATTATCTTGCAACCCTAATTCGTACATTATTGCGATTATTGGTTCGCACTGTGATGGGAAATCGTTTGTCCTAAGAAGAATAAAATTCGATTGTTCGATTATATATTGCGAACAATCAAATCTATATTCGGTTATGTTGCAACACATTCTCACATTTTTACGATTGTTGTGTGAAATTGATAAGCCTATGTACCAAAAATAGCAAATTGATTATTAAATTGGTTAATTAAAAATTCAAAATAATAACCAGCTGCCATAGGCAGCGGACGGCGAAGTAGGGCTGAGCAGTACTTTAAATCATTTCCTTCCTAACAAAATTTGTTGTCCTACTTAAGAAATTCTAAGCCCTACTTATAACTCAGTTTCTGGCGACCAATAATCCCTTCTATAATTTGTACCTTGCAACCCTAGCTCATGCGTTACGATTATTGCTTGAAACCGTTCTTGTTTGTTCCAAATTGGTGCACTTTTTTTCTTCGCTCATAAAAAACGAACGAATTTAAGCGATCTTGCAACCCTAATATGCGCATTATGACGATTATTGGTTGACACCCTAATCGGAACTTATTTGTCCCGATCATAAATTTCAAGCAATAAACTATAATTGATTATCATGCAATCCTAATTCGCATATTATTACAATTATGTTCGATAAACCTATGTCCTATAAAGCGATTATTAAAAAATAATTGAATATAATCAATTCGCTTGTAACCCTAATTCGGAACCTGCCATTATATTTACAACTGCAAGTCATCTATTCCAAAAAAGCGCAATTGGACCCTACGATTATAAATTTCGAGCAATAATCGAACTACTACAATAATCAACTACTATCTTGTAACCCAAGTTCATTTCGATAATTGCTATATTCTAATAGAACTGTTATACCAAATCTCCTATCTCAAATAGGTGCAAATTTATTCTTATTTCATAAATGTCAAACAAACGAGTATTTAATCGTTAATCTTGCAACCCTAATTTGCACAATTATTGATACACGCTGTAATTGGAAAACAGGCACAAAATTTTATTGTTCCATTATAAATAATGGATTAGATTGCAACCCTGTTATCGACATCTAAATGAATTTTCGATTGTTTCATTAGAAATGTCCACAAATGAGTCTACAATTGATTAACTTGCAACATTAGGTCTTGATATTTCCTTATTCACCACATAATGTAATTGTTATAATTGTTTAATCATGAATCACCGCTTTTTGAATCAGAAAAGAATTTTGTAGTCATTTGTTTTCAATGTAATCTAATGTTAAGAAATACCATCGGTATCAAACAAACATTCATTTCATACGTGGTTTTTGTTTATTCTAAGCAGCAGTAGCGTTAGTTTAGTTAACGTGAGCAAACTGACTAATACCATTCCTATGAAGTGCGTAAGCGCTAACAAAAGGAAGTCCCCAATGTAAAAGCATTTATCTTGCAATTTATTTTCGCCTCGTTGGTATCGCTGAAGGTGCAAGGCGGGGCGATCGCTTTTGCTGGTGCAGCTGATGCGAGCTATCCGCAAGCGGTTTTAGTAAACGTCGCGGGTCCGCACAGGTCGAGTCCAGTAACGCACGCGCTTGCTAAGTGTCTTCTTCGCGATGAACAACCCGTGTGTGATTCCGCGTTGTCCCGGGGATGAAGTCGGCGACAAGCGCTGGGAAAGCATGCACAAGCGCTACGTCAACGAGGCGCGCAGCTCCGAGTCCGAGGTGGTGTTCCTCGGGGACAGCATCATCCAGCAGCTGCAGTTCACAACGCTGTGGAGCGAGCGCATCAACTCCCTGCACTGTCTCAACTTCGGTATCGGCGGCGATAGGTTGTAGCTTATCGCGTCCTCTATAACCTAATCCAACTTCACGCGCGTCCAATTTCACTGTTTCAGAGTAGAGAACGTGCTGTGGCGCGTGCTCAACGGCGAGTTTGCATTCCACACGAAAATCAAGGCTGTCGTGCTCTTCGTGGGCACTAACAACACGGACTGCACGCCGCACGAGGTCTTTGAAGGCATTATGAAGATCATCAAAGAGATTAAGGCTAAGATGGCGGACGTGCATATCCTGTTGCCTACTCTGTTGCCGCGAGGCCAGAATCCGAATCCGTATCGCGAACGCAACGAGCGTGTGAATACCTTTCTACTGGATAAATTTGAGAATGTAGCCAACATTGATGAGCTCACCACCAATGTATATGTGGTTAAAATCCACGAAAACATTGTGCAAGGGGACCAGACCATTTCTCATCATGTCATGCATGACTATCTGCATCTCACCGATGCGGCCTATACCAAAATCTTCGAACCGGTGTACGAAAAACTCTTACAGGTTTTACAGCAATAGTTGTGCATGAGTTTTGATACGCTATGTATATTTTTATAGTCGAAATAAAACGAGAGTCAATTTGAAGGCTTTGTGCCCTTATATCACTTCCGGGATAAAATTAGAAGTCACGATTTTTTGTACAAAGGTTTTGACGTTATGAATTGAATGGTAAGATGTTTTTGGGTTCAAATTTTATGGTGAGCTACTTCCGGTCGAAGCCGGAAGTTCAATATGATAGTTATTATAGTTATAAGTTGTATTCTACATTATGTCGTGCTTTTAACGTGAGTTAAATGGTTTACCATGGTTTTTGATAATTGTCCCTTATAATAGGTCACTTTCGGTCTTGGCCGGAAGTTAATATGCTCACAACACCGTATCTAATGTTATTTACTGATATGTGAAATTGCTTCTAGTTAAAAGAAAAACTAATGTGACAGTCCGTATTGAGGCCACTTCCGGTTTAAGCCTGAAGTCAAAACTTATTTTTCACGTGGTATTGACATGATGAATTGAATGGTACAAGGTTTTGGATTGTAAATCTCATTTTGGGTTACTTCCGGTTGGTACCGGAAGTTGAAACCCTTGTTCACATTGCACCAGACCCTACTAAGTGTAATGCTGATGGTTGCAAACTGGTATGTAGTTTTAGAAAATAATACTTCCTGGCATTTCCGGTATACACCGGAAATTAATGAATTCTGATTTTGACGGAATTTTGAATGGAATGGTAACAAGTTTATAATTTCAAGGTCACTTCCGCTTGGGACCGGAAGTTGACGGCCTTGTGTGTATTACACCAGACTCTACTAACTCTAATACAGTCACTTCCGGTAGGAAATTAAATGCTGACAGGCTGAATTGAATGATAATATGTTTTTGATAACAAACTTTTATTTGCATCATGTTCGTACTGGACCGCAACTTGCCGATTTCTGATAATTTTGAAGGACGGCGTACTTCCGGCTTAACCGGAAGCCAAAAGGTCTCGAATTGTCTTGATGAGGTAAATTTAATCGTAAAAAGTTGAGACCGGAAGTTGAAAGCCTCGTGCACATTGCAGCAGATCCTACTAACTGGAATACTGATAACTGAAAATTCTAATATCGCGTGTAGTTCTAGAAAACGTCTTTCGGTCACTTCCGGGATAAACAGGAAAAAGGAATGAAATGCTGATTTCTGTTAATTTTGAAGCATGGTGTACTTCCGGTCTAAACTGGAAGCCACAAGCTATGGAATTGTATCGACCGTAAAAAGTTTGTGTTTACAAATTCTTATTTTGGGTCACTTTGGGCCGGAAGTTGAAAACCTTGCAAACGTAACAGGAAAACCAATGTTCTACTCCACCTTCCGGTCTAAACCGGATGTTAAAGACCGTGTTTTGGTAAGATTTTGATGACATCGTGATTGATGTTTTTAATTACAAATTATTATTTTTGGTCACTTCCGGTCGGAACCGGAAGTGGAAATCTTGCGCACTGTACACCAGACCCTACTGAATTTAATACTGATTACAGAAATCTCTGCTATCGCTTATAGTTGTTGCAAAGTGATTACTTCCGCTCGGAATCGTAGGTTTGAAAATGTTTTCGGATGCTTTTAAGGAGCCGAATTTAATGGTACAGTTTTAATTACAAGGTCTTCTTTTGGGACGCTTCCGATTGGGACCGGAAGTTTAGACCCTTACAAATACTACTACAGTGCTGAATGTAATACTAATTGCGACACTGTCAATCGTACGAAAATTCGCCCTATGTACGAGGGCGATCCAGAAAGTAACTTCACAGATTAGTTTTTAAACAAATGCTTTTAATTAAAGGAAAATAGTTATAGATCTTTCAATTATTTTTTAATATTCTCCCACCAAAATTGATTATCTACACACGTGGCTATCCCTGCTTGTCACTGATTCCAATTTCAGCGCTACCGGCGGAACATGGCGACGATGGGTCAACACAAAAAGTCATCTTACGTTGTCATAAGTGACTCCACTTTATTGGAAGAATGAATTTTCTACATCAGTAGAAAGGTTTCTCTACTTATTGCCTATAATTATTTTCCTCTAACTATAACCACATCCTTAAAAATGAATCTGTGCACTTACTTTCTGGATTACCCTCATATTTGCGGCTACCGAACGGCGAAACAACCAATCTAATATAACAAGTTCCGGTGTTGGTCACCTTTAAAACGAAGGTGAATCATTACCAACCCTCCACATACCTGGAATAATCCCACTAAGAATCGTTAATGGATTGATGGCGAACAAGCCTTTCCCCAGTCCGGAGCTGCGCACGGATTGGTTCCTCGTTGGCTTCCGGTTGTTGTTTTCTACATCGGTGCATTGTGACATTAATTTAATCATGTCTGGGAACTCGATATGGACGGGTTTCGCTATTTTTTCTAATTCGTAGAGTACAGTCTTCGCGTCATCATTTTTACTGAAACAAAAAGTAGCTGTAAACACCACAAACGACATAGACACGTGTGTATCAACGACAAGTTATCGCAAGTTGTAAATCGTAACTGCAATTTAAATGGCATACGATTCCAGTCACCTGCATGGGTAATTAACATTTCATTTATAATTGATTGAATATTGGACCGTCGAGGAAGTTACACGTGGCTTAACACGCCGGCGAGTAATAAATTGATTTTTAGTTATTACGCAACCAAGCGTAATTCAACAAAAGACTGCGTTGTATTTACATACCCATAGATAGATAGGAAAAGGCAAGGAAACTTCCTGTTTTCAATGCATTGCTGTGAAATTTATGGAGTGTACAGATAGGTCGGGATAGTTGCAATCGAAGGCGTAGAATTGGGAATTGTGTTGCTAAAAGTTTCTATCTAAACGATAGCTCGTTTGAAATACGTTTTTGTATATTGAACTGCAAATATACAAAATGGTCATACACAATGATGGGTGACCTCTACTTATTTAGGGTCCCTGAATCCCTTTTTTTTGCAAAACTCTTCTTTTAACCAAGAACAGGTCGGTATCTAAGACTAATGAATATAATTAGAGGATAATTTTCGGTTGCTGAATTTTATTATAGACTGTGTTTTGTTGCATCAAGTTTTTTTTTTGTGTCATACCACTACGTTTAGCAAATTTGGTTAGTATCTATGCAATGTTTTGTTCCAGCACCTTCCATTTCTTTACAATATCTTTATTCTGGTCAAAATAATTTTGGGTAGCAGAATTTGATTATAGATTCTGTTTTGTTGATCACTTTCTTTTTCGTACCAAATTACTATTCTAGTCGAAATATTATGGTATCTATTCATGTATGTTTCAGGAGGCCAGATTGACAGCACTGGGGCCACATTAGAGCCGGGCCCATTGTACTAATTCCCTTCTACGAGTACTGTGACCACCCCCGGCCAAAAATGTCCGATTAAGTAACCGGGGTCTGTACTTTTCGCCCTGGCGATCTAAGAAAAGGCTTTTTCAGCCGGCAGGCTGACGCGGGTTTGATTCCGTTTCAACACGCATTAGTAGCAATAGTTTCATTTTTAAATATTGTGATAAAAATATAAGTACAAGGTGGAAAAGTGTTGAAAGGGCTGATCTTTAATAATTTTTGGCCGCTAAATTAGAATATAATCTCCATTTACCTTTATTCTGGTCAAAATACACCGCACGACAAAAATATGGAAAAGTGTTGAAATACTAATTTTGAGTTGCTGAATTTTATTATGGACACTGTTTTGTTTTTGTACGCTTCCTTTTTCTACTACACTGCTATTCTGGTCAAAATAGGATGGTTTATGTATTTTGACAAAAATATAATTAGAGATGCGGAGGGTGGGTTAAAAAATGTTTGAAAGGATACTCTCAACTAATTTTGGGTCGTTGAATCTGATTATAGACTCTCTTTTTTTTTCATTGCCTTACATTTTTATGTCACACCACTATTTTTTGTCAAAATTCGATGCTATATAGGCATTATAACACAAATATCATTAGAAGGGTGGGGGGATGGGTAGAAAAGTGTCAAAATGGATTGTCTATACTAATTTTGGGTCGTTGAATTTGATAATGGACTCTCTTTTGTTGCATCACCTTCCATTTATGTGCCACATCACTATTCTTGTCAAAATATTAGGGTGTGTAAGTATTATGACAAAAATATGTTAAAATGGATGGAGAAATAGGTAAAAAGTTATTGGAATAGGTGACCTTTACTAATTTTTGGTCGATGAATTTGAATCTGGCATCGGTTTTATTTCATCAACCCCCATTTTTCTACTACACCCCTATTCTCGTCAAAATATGATCATATAATAAAACATGGGCTTGAAATTAATCCATTAATCCTGCAAGTCCTGTAAAGATTGCGTTGATTCCTATAGTGTCGTGTAACAGACAAATGGAGGGTGATATAATAAAACAGAGATTCAAAATTAGAAGACATTACTGGTCCGATTTTGAACCGGGGTCTGAATTTGAGCATTTGACTTATAGCCAGGTGTGTGGGCGAATTCGGGTGGAAAACCCTCTCAGCCCTTCCTTAGTGCTGATAAGGAGTGTGTACTTCAGCCGAAGTTCACAGCTCA
>JAODVP010080562.1:0-13541 GCA_025400035.1 Tetradonia laticeps
GTTTGTTTATTGATGATGTTATGTTTTGATTACATAATAATGCTTATTCATCAAAAGAAGGCATTTCTAACCTCTGTTTTCCATTTACCTTTAATTTTTAACCTCCAACCACTAAGTTTCTAACTATTTCATTAAAAAAATGTGGCATGGGCGATCGCCGAAGTTAAACGACGTCGAGCGCGGCTAGTACTCGGATGGGAGACCGCTGGGAACTTCGCATTATGTTTTAACCACAAAAATTTAACTAAACAAAATAAAAAATATAAATTCTATCCAATTCAGATTACTCTCATCATTTCTCTCCACACTCCACTGCGGATTTCTCTACGGTGAACCATGCAGTCTACGCAACACGCTGATTCTAGAAGCGAATCGCATGCAATACACGCCGCCATTTGCTCCTAAATGTGTGCAACTGGAAACACATCCCAGGAACATCCCCACTCGCCATTTAAACTTCATCGCGGGTCTCTTAAAATACTCCAGTGAATTAATAGCCGATGATTTGTCCTTGACTACAATTCCACGTCGTATCATAAAATCCATGCCACAAGTGGCGTTGATCCACCTATCACATAACCTCATTCGAAGGATACCTCGGTTTGCTTTCGCAGAAGCGCCATTTTTAAAAACGTTGGTACTGAAGTCCAACCGGATAAATACCACAAACGATACGCAATTATTACAATCGCATTCGTTGGAAACATTGCAGTTGAGTGACAATAATATCAGCTATTTGGATTGGGCAACGTTATCGGGAATGTTGGGCTTGAAGTATTTGTATTTAGATGGTAATCAGCTGATGTGGATTACTCCAGATGTGTTTGCAATGTTGCATCATTTGCAGTACTTGAACTTGGACGGGAATCCGTTGAGACATGTGCCTTTCTTGGAGTTGGGTCCAGGTTTTAGGAGAATGGATGTTTTTAATCGCGGGTTTAGTTATGAGGAGTATAAAGATTTGGTTATGAGAAGCTGGTATAGGGGTGGGGATAGCGGTAATGAAAGGGGTACAACATTTTCTTCTGGAATGTACCCTGAAACACTAGATGGGGGTAGAAACTGGTTGTTTGTTAATCGTAGTTTAATACGATCATAATTTAAGTCTATGTTAGTTTTTAGGTTAAGGAATTGTAAACTGTAATAAGTAAAAGGAGAATAAAACTAGTCTAATCTCTCGAAGAAAGAGTAAAATTTCTGTAAAGTTCGATTAAAAAAGGTCCTCCCGAAATCTCTTATAAGTCTCCATCTTTCAGGATACTCAGCAGCCGCACTATTAGCAATCCTCTTCGCGCTTCCCTTCGCATGGCGCGTCCTGGTCCATCGCGAATCCGGACGATGGGAGAACCAACTGCTCGCCTTCTACCACGCACACCTGGAGCTCTTCCTCGGCAATGGCTGCCTCGGCATAGGCGTAATGATGTTGCTGGCCTTGACCCTCGAACGCTACGTCAGCGTGTGCCATCCGGGACACGCGAGGCCAATCCTGGGACCACCTCGCCGTGCCGTCTTCCTCATACCCACCGTGACCTTCATCATGTACTTGCCAGCCGTGTTCAGGAGCGAGGTGACCATATGCCGGCTGCATCCCGGAGGTCCTCCCATATTCCGACGACATGAAGTCACTGCCCTTGTCGCACATCCCGTCTATGCGTTATACACCGTGTTGTTGGAGTTGGTCTTCAAGGTCGTGCCCACCATTTTGCTAGCCGCGCTGAACTTGAGGATATTAGTGGTAATTAGACATGAGAGGAGAGATTGTAGAAATAGGAATGCTAATAGAAGGTCTGTTTAGGTTTATAGGAAGTCCTGCGAGCGCCGACGACGTATGACCCTCAGTCGCACGTCTTCAGGAGACGAGGATCCCAGAAAGTTCGCTGAGGAACGAAGACTTGTCCTTCTACTAGGCTCAACCAGCATTCTGTTCGTGGTGTGTGTTTCTCCAATGGTTATTTTGAATGTTACGCTGTCGGAGGATAACCTGGCGATGTATCCGTACCAGGTATTTAACCTCACTTATTCCTACATAACCCTAGATGATGGAATCTTTCTCTTCAAGGTGTTTCGAGCACTAGCAAATCTCCTGGAGGTTACCAACTACTCAATCACGTTCTATATCTACTGCCTGTTCTCTGAGGACTTCCGTAATACATTGTTACGCACATTAAACTGGTCCGATGCAGCCCCCTCAAGGGGCATGATCAAAGGACCTCAGCCCACCGCCACCACGACGATCACGCATGCGCGGAGCTTTTGATACAAGTCGGCGGGGGCGCGCACGGCGACTCCCGTTTGATTGATTCGCGCCATGCATGCCTAATTGGGGTTGATTACTGTGCCGAATTCATCTGCCAATTAGCGGGTGGTAAACATGTGATGTGTTATTAGTTCGTATTATGTGTGGTGAACTTAACTTAGGTTAATTTAGCGTAATTTAATCATTTATTTGTACTGCCGATGACGTAAGTTTTCATACAGTGAGAAAACTATGAGAAATGAATGAAGGAACAAGAGTTTAGCTTGAATTTTATATTTTTCTACTTGAAAATAGGCAACCTGAACAAATGAACAAGCTGGAAATCAAAATAAACATTTTTAGTGCTTTATATTATGATTTCTAGCAAAAATACAAGACAATAACAAGTTTCTCCTTCATTTTCATATATTGTACCAATATAACCTAATGTATCCTAACTTAACAAGTTTATCAGTCATTTCCAATACTTACATACTCATCTAGATAATTCCGCTATTAACCAAATACACGCCACGATTTATAGATAAGCCAACTAAATAAATAATAATTACTAATAAAATATAACTCTGTGTAACCAGATAGTATCTAATAAATTGAGCTCGTCTGTGATATACTGTGTATAATACCTACATATACAACCTTCTACAAATTCGTTATGTATCGATGTGATTGTATGGTAACATAACTTCTATCCTATTATACAATATTTTACCAATCACGAGAAATACGAGTATTTATAAGGCCTAAATTTATGTAATGTTATGTTCATTTGTAGATAAATTGATTTTGGTATGTATTTCTTGATATTTCCATTTATTTTGAGCGAGTCTATCGATTAATGTTTGTTCGAATGTTTGTATTTACTACCTTTACTACAACCAATTATCAGTTCATAGGTTAATGAATTTTTTATTATAAAAATCGACAATTTATGTAACTATGTATATATTCATATAAATCTGATGTAATCGGTGTTGATTCACGGCACTCGCCATGTGTTCAATAAATGTAAAATTCTATATTAATACCAGATGTTATTCATTGTAAACATTGGTAAAGGTGCATTGCAAATGTTGCGACTGGTCGCAACAGTCACCATTCTAGTTAATTCAAGTCAGCTGAAGACTGAGGTGCGTATGTCGCGGCATTGGCAAAGTACCTTTATTGACATTTATTGTTGTAAGCTGTTTGAGTTGCCTATATTCATGATTGATTAGTTTTGTTGTAAGATTTTCAAGGTTAAATAGTTCCTGCATTCGTTTTCATGTGTTTCATTTCTATTTTTAATTTCCTATAATAGTAGTAAAAATGTTGTCATACATCAACGGTGTTTATTATACATAAATATAAGTGCATCACTGCACGTGTAGAAGTGTGGATGGGAACCACCTGTAAGGTCAATATCTATTAAAAATTCAATAATACCAGGTCTATTTGAATAATCAATTACTGTGAAGTACCCTTTGAATCTTTGAATACATATTTTGATATAAGCACTTTAACTGTGCATTCACTTTAAATCTTGTATAAATTGATTTAGAAACTTAGAATTTTAAACGAAAACTATTCGTGTTATAACGTACTTAATAATAAGTGCTTATTAAAATATGAAATATATCGAAATTAGAAAATATTTAATATAATTTTATACAATTACCATTAAGAGCCATTTGGGTTGCCTATATTGATTGTAGGTACCGTGAGTACTGTCCTAAAAATAATTTCAAGGTTAGGTCAAACGAAGAAATCATTGATAAATCTATTTATAAATAAGCTATAAATAGTGTTGCATTGTTAGTACTGTTGAAACTGTAGCAACTATTGTAAACATATTATATTAATTACATAGTCATCGATAGGGTGCGCCACCAACTGGGCAACTGCGTGCAATGCATGCAGAGCGTGCAGAACTCTGCACGCATTGTTATTGAACAACTCAGTAAAACCGGGGAAACAGGTGAGCGAGGTGAACACGGTGAACACCAATTGTTTGTGTTTAGTCTGTTTAGTGTTGTGATCAGTTGTGAGCAGGGTGGACAGTGAGGAAGGTTTCGTCTTCCTAACACGATGATGTACATGACAAACAGAATCCAATCCGATTCATAATCAACTCTAAAAAGGGAACCAGAAACAAATGTGGAGGAACTAATTGACAAAACAGGTAAATATGCACTAGAACATGATTTGATCTCAGCTAAAATGCATGTCATCCTTGGCCAGTCACTAAAACTCCATAAAAGTATAGATGACTTAAAGTAATCCTCGTTTCGATTGACTATTCATCCAGTGAATGTGAGTAGTCACTCGCGCGTACACCGTTCGTGTTGTTAGTACTTAAAGCACTAATGAATGTAATACATACTCAACATTGAATCACATCTGTTTAATTACCTACTTTGAAGCGACTCCCTCGCGTTCACGCTACACAAATTATATCAGTCGCTTCAACTAGTCGCTTCGATAAAACAAGTCCACCTACTCCTACTTGCAATACCTCAATATTTCATTACACGTCGTGGGGAAAAAACTCGGCCCCTGCACTAAGTGCAATCGCAATACCTGGGATATCGCTAACGCTGATAAATACGTGCTCGATAATACATAGTAATTGTCAGTGCATTACACGACCTCATCCAGCCATGTCTGTTGGCCGCAGGGAAACCCACAGCTCTGATTATGAGTAACACTAGCTTCAAACCGAGATTCCTGAAGCCAGCTGAAAGCACCAGCTTCCTTGACCGGACCGAGTTGGGCAGCAGTGAGTCGTCGGACTTTGTTTACAACCGCCACCTGGCGCAAACGATACAAACGCAGCGGCAACGCTTGCCAATCTTCAACAACCGTAATCACATCCTCTACCTCCTGGAGAAATACCAGACACTTGTGTTGGTTGGCGAGACCGGATGCGGGAAGAGCACGCAACTTCCTCAGGTTGGTACGGAACAAATGAAGTTTGATTTTGACACGTTCAGCGTCGTGTATAATCGGTAACTTTCGGGTTAGGACAATATGACTCGTTCACACTCTCACGCGAGGCGCTCGTGCGCTGTAATTAATGGAAAACTCTCATTCACAGTCTCGCCTCGTCTATGCTTCGCGAGAGTGCGAACGAGTTTTTATCGCGCAGTAGGTGATTAATATAGGCAACTTAAATTGCATGCATTACAAGTCCAAAAGAATAAAACATGGCGATGAACGTGTTAAGTCTTCTAGTCATTGAGAATTTATAAGATAAGTAATTATATCTACTGTTTTAGGTGCTACAACCTAATCTAATTTAATTCCCCCACTCCCTAGTATAAGTTAAGACTGAATTCCGTCCGTTTTATGTTCACTCTCTTGCATAGTCATAATTCTTAGTATTATTATTGAAATATTAAAATGATTGGTCCGTCATCCCAGATAAGCAAAGCATTACTGATCTTCTTTGTGCTGCTATTACTATGGTATCTGTATATGGACCTTAACTTATATATGAGAGTACAAAACTACCCGATTGATCGCGGGAGTATTTACGATAATTTAAGCAGTAGTTATGCAGACGTAGCGTGGATAAGCTGTGACATTAATCCACTGTGCGATGTGACAGTCAAAGCTCTCTTACTCGACCACACTAACCACTATCTCTTCTCGCCGCTTGCTGTCATCGTCGATAACATATTCGAAGTCGACAAAATCGAGTGGATCACGCCGAATCTGATCTCGTTCTTTCACGTGTTCGTCGCCATCTTGAGTGCCAAGTGCGTGTCGAGCGACTCGCTCTCGTACCGTCGAGTCGGTGTCGTGTTGTTTCAAATCCGGACGTTTCTGGACGACATGGACGGACATGTGGCTCGAGCGAGGAAGAATATAAAAGGAGAGAGGTCTGAGGTGGGTACTGCTGGGTATTTCATCGATGGGATCTGTGATGGCCTTGGAAGTATTGCTCTCTTGGTCGGGATGTTTGTGTATTTGAAGAATAACCCTCCACGACGTGGGTACATGCAGTTACCTACAGTTGCCACCAATGAGAAGGATAGTAACCCGGGGATTGTTTATAAGGCCAAGGTCACGACTAAAAAGGTAGCGCGGAAAGTGAGCACATTCGCGCTGCAGTTGTTGTTCAGTTCGATGGCGTGGAATCGATACATTGATCTGTATCAGGATCTATTGGGGTGTCACAGTAATGGGAGTTTGCTGATGTACAATCGGCAGACAGCGGTGTTTCGCAGCAGCTTCTTCTTCAGCGTCGCGTGGATGTGGCGCGTGGTTAATGTGCACAACATGACGCATTGTGTGCTGCTGGCGATTTTTTGTGATAAGCTATGGGAATTTCTGCGCTTTGTGCAGTGCACCGGGTTTGGTGTGTTGATAGTTGCTGTGTGTACGACTGAGTTCCACTTGATCGACGTGAAGTCTTTCCTTTACAGTAAAATCGTGACGTAGGATAGGTAGGATAGGGGGATAAGTGATAACAAACAAAGGTTTTATTATTGTTAATAAATGTTTATGTTTATGGAGGTTGGGAGGTGAAGAAGTGTAATATTTTGGGACGCGAACCCGTTTATAACGTAATGTTCCAACTATTTTCAGTTCGGAATTTCAGAAAAGTTTGATTGCAGCTATTTATGCAACCCACAAGTCTAAAGTGTAAAAATATTGTAATGTAGTTATTTTTAGGGGGTGTGAAGCACAATCTCAAACATTTTTACAAGTTGTGAATTTTAAAGTATTGTTAATTGTAATTGCAACAAAGTTTACTAGGAAATTTAAGATTGGAAGTGAACGCACATTCTAGCGACTTCTAGCACGCTTGTTAAGGTTGTGGTATTTTTTATAGAAGGTTGTGTTTTTAGGTTGTAATTGTATGTGTTTTGGAGGTTGTATTTATATTCAGGGTTGTGTTTATAGGTTAGATGTGTAATTCTATGTTTATTTCTTTACTTGTGGTTCGTTAAGTATTTAATTTCACAACCAGATGGTGAAATTATCGTAAGGAAGATTTACTATCATATAGTATATTTTGTTATATAGTCAAAATTTCAGCCATTTCAGAATTTTTTACAGCGTCCTGCATAAATTTTCATAGAAAAAGGCTGCTCGGTTGATTTTAGTACAGAAAAATTCGTAATTTCTTGCAGTCAAGAGGAATTTCTGCATGTGAAATGAAAATCATTCGAAAGTCGACGACTATTTCCTATTCTTTGAATCGTGCGTCGAACAACCAATCGGATTGTACCATTTACCTGATACATTTTGATTACAGCTGTGTAAACGAATATCCTAAGGATAGTAAATCTTTTTTTATGACATTGTGAGGTTAAATATGTATCGGACCGCACTCATTTATACTAAATATGTACGCAAGTTACTAAGAATCGCCGTACTTGTTTAATATTATCTTGCCTTCTTGGTGCCTCAGGTAAATTAGTCATTACCGAGCTAGATCCTTATTGATGGGTAGATTGCACTTTTTGTATAACTCATTTGTTGATTCTCTATGAAACTACTGTTACTGTACCTCTATTTTTGTAGAAGTGGGTAATTGGCATTCTAAATGCAGTCATTTATAGTCATTAAGGTTGTTTTGAGGTTGATGCTAAGGTCATTGATTTATAAATATTTATTTTGTTGTTACACGCCAGCAGCTTATAGTTTGTACTTTTTTATACATGTTATAATTGAAAATTTATTTGAATTCCAACGAGGTTGGGATGCTACACTAGTAATATTGAATATTTATGTATTTTACAGAAGTATTATATATTTTTACAAATACTCGCTGTGAAGTTGTTTTGTAAAATCTCAATTTGATCTAAATTTCGATATGTAGTCACTTGAATTGAGGTTACATTTTAGTTCGGCGTTTATGCAGTCAATAAAATGCTTGTTTCTATGCATGTCCATATTGGTTATCAAGACAGCAAGTAGTTATCATTATAATTAATACCGGTTTTCGTTTCGTAGTATATGATCGAAGCAGAATGGCCCGGTACGATCGGCGTGTGCGAACCCAGACGAGTGGCTGCGCTAAGTCTCGCAAATCGCGTCAGCGAGGAGACCGGAAGTTTGGTGCAAAGTGAAATGGTCGGATATGCAGTGCGCTTCGATGCGTGTGTGGTGCAACCTAGAATCAAGGTAAATATAACTTCGCTAATATAATTAGAATTAAAATACATATTGACAATGGCGGCCATCTTGTGCACGCCACTAGAGATGTGGGATCATAACCTGCATCTGGTGTTGAACAATGCGTTTAAGGGGGTTGCCAATAGGTCCAAATAAGTCCAAAATCACCTTAGTGTGGCCTCCTTCCTAAAAAAAATGATGAAAAGAGATAATTGAAGAATGTTTTCTCGCTATAGTACATGACCGAAGGAATACTTATCCGTGAAATGATGTCGGACCCACTCTTACAATCCTATTCAGCAATAATGCTGGATGAAGTCCACGAACGCACTGTATACACTGATATATTAATGGGTCTCATGAAGAAGATTCTCAAGCGGAGGAAAGAATTGCGTTTGATTGTTGCCTCAGCTACGATGGACGCTAGAGCTCTACAGAGTTTCTTTAACATGAACGAAACAGTTGATTCTAAGAAGGACACAGCTGTGATCTTGTCCGTACACGGGCGGCAATTTCCTGTTGATATTTTCTATGTTAAAGGTAGAATTACTGGGTTTTGTTCTATTATTATTATAAAAAATACTATTGTAGATCCAGTACCATGTTATGTCCAAGCTGTAGTGGATGTAGCTCTGAAAATTAATGCCAGCAAGGAAAAAGGCGACATTCTCGCTTTCCTAACCGGACAAGAAGAGGTTGACCGAGCTGTAAGACTGCTCAGGGAACACGCTGATTTCATCGAGCAAGAAAAAAAACCGAATCCCATGTTGGTCTTGCCCATGTACGGTTCTTTAACTTATCATGAGCAATTGAGAGTCTTCAAACATGCTCCGGATGGACATAGAAAGATTGTAGTTGCTACGAATGTTGCCGAAACGTCTGTTACTATACCTGGAATTGTACATGGTAAGATTTTGTGTAATTTCAAACTAAAATGATATAAATCGACTTTCTACATCTTAGTAATTGATTGTGGGTTTGTAAAACTCCGTTGGTACAACACCTCGACGCATACAGACAGTCTAGTAGTGATGCCTACGAGTAAAGCATCTGCCAATCAGCGTGCAGGACGTGCCGGCCGAATGAAAGCAGGAAAAACCTATCGGCTCTACACCGAGGATGATTTTGCAAAACTAGCTGATACCAGCCCTCCGGAGATAACAAGGACCAATTTAAGTTATGTAGTTTTACAGCTTAAAGCTCTTGGTATTGATAATATCACGAAATTCAGCTTTGCTAGTGCGCCACCTATTGACAATCTGAGAAGCGCGTTGGAGATTTTGTACGCGTTAGGCGCTATTGATATTAGAGGGTCTTTGACTGAACCGTTGGGATATAACATGGCTGAGTTTGCGCTTGATCCGTTGTATACTAAAGTCCTACTGTCATCAGGTATTAAAACGTTTGAAACATAGCTAGTAGGAACATAACCTATAAGGTTTATAATGGCTACTTGTTTCTAGGGGATTTTGGGTGTTCTGAGGAGGTTGTAACGATTATATCTATGCTACAGGTGGAGAATATCTTCACCAAACCTTCAACTGGAGCTAATATGATTAAGGCACGTGTGCAGAAACGAAATTTCGAAGTGGAGGAAGGGGATTTATTGACTTATCTCAATGTTTACATTGGTTTTATGCAAAGTAACATGGATCAAGGGTATTGTCATAAGAATTTTATTAATTACAAATGTATGAAGCGGGTTGTGGAAGTTCGTGGGAGACTTTTGAAGATGTTGAAGAATTACAATGTTCCTATTGTGTCTTGTAATGGTAGGTATATATTTAAATGTCAGTGTGAAATTCTCCGCCATTTTGTTTCGTTTCAGATGAAATTGTATATATTACTTGTACGTACGTATGTCGAGACTCAAGGAATTTCGCAGGGTATGCAATTTTCATTAAGATTTTCGAAAATTTGATAATTTTTGCTAAAATCAACCGAGCGGAGTTTTTTCGAAAAAAACAACGAACCACAGTGTTATTACTTGATAAATTGCAAATGGCGGTGATTTTCATTTGATTTGATAATCACTTCTCTATAATTCAATATGTTGACACATTTTAAGGATTTTCTGAAACAATTTGCAAGTGCATGGTAACAGGTTTATTCCCAAATGCAGCGTATTTACACCACTCTGGCGTATATAAAACCGTCCGTGGGGATATCGAATTGTTCATTCATCCAGACAGTTCTCTGTACACACTTGTTCAACCTCAATGGTATGATTTTTACGTCTCTACACCTACTTCATAGTTAAATAACCTTTGTTAACTTGTATTACTTTCCAGGATTCTATTCTGTGAAGTGGTACACACAACTAAACTATTCATGAAAGATATCACAGTAATTGAAAGGGACTGGTTACTTGAATTTGCTCCACAATTTTATCATAAAACCACATTATTAAATTAAATAAACGTTGTATTTCCTACATTGTCTTTTATTTACATCTAATTCTATAAATATTTACAAAACATCAGCTCCTGTCCTTCGTGCCTGATTGTACGCTTCTTCAGGGGTAAGCTTCTCTTCATTTGAAGGTTCTTTAGGGCTTCCATCTGGATTAAGTTTGTTATTTTTCAAGTCTTCACTGATTTTCTTGGCGTAAATTACGTTGAACAGATCTTCAGCTGTAAATTCACTCTGTATCACATCTGGTGTCCTGTAGGATACATAGGGTTTCAGTTTAAAGTCCTTTAAATCTGGTACAATTAGTTCTGGAACCATCTCTTTAACATGCACGTATTTTCCATTGCTGGTAAAGCCGGTTTCCCTTACGCCACGAGTGTCGATGGGTATTTCTGGGTCGGGGTTTTCCATCTGTTGTTGTTTGAATATTCTAGACCCTCGTTTATTGTAAAGAGGGAATTTACGGAAGTTTCGCTTGCCATTGCAAATCGCTGTTGTTGTTAATGTACGTTTTATTATGAAATTTACACAAGACATTTTCATATCTTTCTGGGCTTTCTGGTTTTGTGCATTTTTAGGTTATAGCTGTAAGTAGTGTTACCAACTCTAAAAAATATTTATCCCTAGAGCTATGTCGAAAGTTCTAAAAACTAAATGTTTATTACGTGAAAATCCACCTAAAAATAATATTTAGTAAAAGTAATGAAGTATACCTAATTAATAAATAATATTCAGGAACTTTTGTGATTACAACATTTTTTGACAATATTTCAAATTATTTTTTCTTTAATATTAAACATAGCATCATATGTTTCCACATAATACTTTTGAATCTATATTAATACAAATAAATAAAAGTACTCCTAAATAAACAAAACCTCTAAAAATATCCTATCTCAATCGTTTACCCCCTAAATCTGGGGGAAAAACTTTTAAGTTGGTAAGCGTGGGTTATAGTAGGGTTGCCAGATTTATTTTCTATCAATAAAGGGCAACCAGTGTTCTAAACACAAAGAATTAAAATAAACATGTAACAATAACAGTTTTATTAACTTGACGTTGAAATATACCATACAACGAACATATAGATGACTTTTACAGCATATTATGATGAATGTATTTCAATTTCTCTATTAATCCAATTAACATAATTAGAAGTTCGGGTTCCAATGCCAGGAGTTCCAGGTTTACAAGGACCAGCAGCACCAGCATCGTGAATAGCAACATGAATAGCTCTGCCATCTTTATACATTACAACCGGACTTCCACTGTCTCCCTATTGAGAACCACACATTATTACAACTCTGCTCATACTTATATAATAAATATTTATAAAATAAGAACTTACTCCACAAGTATTACTGTGATCACTAAGATAGCACAGTTTTTCGCTAACCATGTTTCCATAAAACTCTGAACATCTCTGATTAGTAATACTGGAGAATGTTGTAAACTGTAATTTATCAGGGAGGCTGCCATCAGCAACATAACCCCATCCACTAACAATAACCGGAACTCCATCTCCAAGATAATCATATACAGATGGAAGGTCAACAGGTTGAATTTTATCGGTAAATGAAACCGATTCAGACATTCGGATGATTAAACAATCGGCGAGGGTGATGAATAAATCTGCATACCGAAGTGTTTTACCATCTCCATCAGTTCGATCACCTGGAAGGGTGGAACCCAAGCTGATACGGTAGTCATCCGTGTCTCTAGAATTTTCATGTGGATTTATGCTTATTGTTTGTTGATAGAAACAAAAACTTACGATGATTTACAGTGTTTAGCAGTCAACACCAAATTTTTGGAGATTAGAGCTCCACCACATAACCAAGTGTCATACTCGTTATTACCTCGTCCACGATGTACACCGACCATCCATGGAAATTGCCCGCTTCTAGCTTCTTCCCCATTAAAAATTCGGGAATCGGTTCCTTTCCCTGTATTATTTGCCCGTAAATTTGCTGCGTTGGCAATTACCAACAAACCGAGTAATACTATGAATTCTGAGTACATAGTATTAGTTAATTTTTAGTTTAAGCGATTTCTAGGTAAAGTAAAGTAAAGTAAAATAAAGTTTCGTTTATATACTGTGTGTTTTCATGAATTATGCATATTTCCTTGACAGTAAAGATTTTTTTTTTAATATTTGTGATTTACATAAATATTTGCTTAGCATGTTGCGAAATTTGTGTATCATTATACATGTACAGTTTTGAAATAACTTTGATTGTAATCTGCGAATTTTCATGATATGGAAAGTTTTAGCTTTGGCGTGTTTTGCAAGGAATTCATTAGTTGGAAAACACAAACTTTGTTACGCAATTAATAATAGCTAATGATAAGACAAGCTACGCAAAAAATAGTTCTAAATGGTCTAAGTTAGCTTCCTCTTAAATTCTAAAAATATTTCAAGTTAATTCGACCGTATAGGCATAGGTAGAGTATGAATAGTTCAGTTAAACTAGTTAAATGTTAAAAATTCATATCTTCGAAACAAATCGGAATTTTGAAAAACTGTAAACAGTATTATAATCAGCAGGAAATTCCACATCGGAAATCAGTTTGAAATTTTGCAAAATGTCACATTCAAAAAAAATTTTCTATGCCCTTTTTCTAAGGAACTATTGAAGTTATCAAATTATAACTTTCACCGTGAGATAGCTTTTGATCACAACTATATAATATCAAAATTACAGTTTTATCCGAGCACTTTCATGAAAAACGTCGAAAATTTGCCAAGGGGTAACACTGGCCA
>JAODVP010080673.1:0-13539 GCA_025400035.1 Tetradonia laticeps
TAGAATTTTAAATGACGTAAGTGGTAACTAGTTAATATGATATTAAAATAATTTTGCGCTGTTTCTATGCATACGGCTGAAAATCTTTATGACTGAAATACCTATCGTTAAAATTCCATAGTCAGATTTTAGCTATTTATATTTGATATTTATTATGAAATTTTCAGGTTTTGAAAGTTTATCTGGCGCGTATTACGCACCTCTGTTTTCAAGCGATTTTTCGGTTTTCAAAGTCCGCACTATATGCCAATATATACGGTAATTAGCGTTAAAAAATTCTATTGATTTCGTAATTTCTGTCAGTATGCATCATAAATAAAATTACTGTTACATTATATTCCCGGTTATAACATAACCCATTTTCTATTTTATACCATCAATGCTACTAGAAGTTAACACAATCACGCCATGAAAACTTCCCATTTATATTTACAATGTCACTTATCGCACAATTTACAACAAAACTTTCCAGTTAAGATAATCAGGACTATCATTTCTACAGGGTAAGTCATAAGACTACCGACACACTTTCAGGGCTGAATATTTTGATATCAGGAACTTAAGGTTTCAGACAACATGTTACCGATTATTGCAATTTGTATCTGTGTAGAATTGTGCACATACAAAACACAAAAGCATACGTTCCATATACCAAAGTACTCATAAAACTTCCCTGATCATGGTCTGTAAGTTTGTCGACAAATTCTGACTATTCTGTGTAGTTGTCACTAATAACACAATTTTTAAATTAACGTAATTAGCCAGCGTTTTATGCCATTTCTCTCGATGCCAATCATAACAAAGTCCCATTTGCAACAAAATTCCGCATATAACACCGTCCCGCTTATTACAAAACGCCACTCATAAAACGAACTATATTTCTCTAATTGTACGCTAACTTAATATACTATGTAGTAAGTTCTGTTTTTGTTTAGTATTGCAGGAGCTTCCGGTTTGACGTTCCCATACATAGGTGAATTTCTCGCCGATAAACATCGAGCGGTATCAATGATGAGCATGTCCTACTCGATTGGAATCGTTCTTATGTTTGTTCCTCTAACTGCATGGTTGATCATCCCACAAGATTTTTCTGCATTGTCATCCTGGTTTCCTAAATATGCGCTAAGCTCATGGCGACTGTACCTCTTCGTATCCGGATTGCCCTCGCTGATCGCTTGGATTTGCCTATTCTTCTCTCCGGAAAGTCCCAAATATCTGCTACAAGCTAAACGCGAAGCCGAAGCTCTGGCTGTAATGCGGAAAATGCACCGCATCAACAAGCATAGACGACCATACACAATCACCAAAGTCACAGAGACTTCTGGTTCTGAGTCCAAACAAAAAGTGCGTATTTGGGATCTGTTTAATCGACAATATGCGTGGAAAACGCTGTTGGTGTGTGTCATACAGGGAGGAGCTTTTGCAACATCTGACGGCTTGCATCTCTGGTATCCTGATATATTACAACGGATATCAATGTCGGATGAGAGGCAGACAGTATGTCAAGCGTTAGGTGCATCTCTTCATACAGGCAATTTCAATGGAAGTGACATAACTTACAATGAGTGTGACTTTCATGTGGATTCTTCGGTTTATATAAGAAATGTTATTTTGGGTGCTGCGTTTATTGTAGGTTATATTGTTATTAGTGTTGTTGTGCGGAGAGTAGGGTATAAGTACATTTTAGGTGAGTGTGTCAATACCCGCTTATAACACAGTCCCCTTTACAAAGGCAAAGAGACAACAAATTTAATAATTTTATTATAAGCGGGATTCATTAAAAACTCGTAATCTTTATTTCCAGTGACATTCAACGCCCTAGCAGGAATAGGCACCTTCATTCTTCACTTTGTAACCAACGGATTGTTGATCGACATCTTTTTCATTGCGATGATGGTGCTGCCTGGAGTATGCATAGTTATAATCAGCGCTGCTGTGGTGGAGATATACCCAACTAATCTGCGCGGCATGGCGGTATGTTTGGCAATGTTAAGTGGCCGTCTAGGAACAATCATCAGCGGATCTCTGGTGGGCTATTTATTGCTTTGGAATTGTGACGTTACATTCATGCTATTTGCTTCAAATTTGCTATGTAAGTATAGCGCAATCTACCATTATTTACAGATAGATAGATTTCACAACTTTTGGAATTTTTCTTCGTTCTAGTTTCTGCATTATTGGCATTAATGCTTCCGAGTCAAGGTTAAATACTTACTTGTTCTTTATTGTAAATCTTTGTTTAGTATTATTCATATATTTTTATTACATATTATGACTTTGTTTTCCTTTCTTGTTTTAATCTGATGTTTTTCTTAACTGACGATACGTATGTTGATATAAAACATTCCGCGTATTAACATAATCTCTTCTTTTGCCATTTGTCATTCCAACTTATAAGAACAACCCGCTTATAACAAAATTATTTACATAATCAGTGTTTTTGTTACCGATCACAGTAACATAAGGTGTTACATATCAAATTACGTATATTAGCGAGTGTGTCAACGCCCGTTTATAATATAATGTAAGGTAGTTTTTGTGCAAATATGAACAATTTGCGCTATCATTGTAAACCTTCAAATAAAGGCAATGGAATTACGGTTTATCATCGGTAATTATCACTCAGCCACACCAAGGCATATAAATTACCATTGTTGACTTTGTTACAACTGTAATATAAGCGAATAACATGAGCGATAAGCGCGCAAAACAAAAATGAAGTGTCGGCAAACAGTTGTCAAGTTTGTGGGGAAAGCCGGCGATGTCGACAATGCGCAATTACATCATTTGGCTACCAACATCTCGACATCTTAATCTAAACTTCTTCATTTCGAAACTTAAGTCCTCGCAGATTACACGGCATATACTAAACTTCTTACAAAATGGCCGAAGAAAAAAATGAAGAAACCAATGTGGAACAGAATAAAGTTAATTTTGAGGATGCAATCTCACAAACGGGTACTTTTAAATATAAATTAAATAATTAGTTGAAAATGTAACTTAAACTGATGGTTTTGTACATTTATAGGCTACGGTCGCTTCAACATCGAAATACTGCTAGCTTCCGGCGGTTGCCTCATGGTAGTCATTGTGGAAACTATGGCGATGATGATGATCGTGCCCGCTTCCCAATGTGACCTCGATCTCGACCTCGCCACCAAAGGCATTTTGAATGCCATCAGTTTCCTCGGCGTGGTCTCTGGCTCGCACATGTGGGGCTTTATTGCTGATACGCGTGGCAGACGTAATGTGCTGATCATCAGCATGTTGTCCAGTTTTGTCACGAGTATGATATCAAGTATCATTCCTTGGGCTTGGTTATTTATTCTTATTCGATTTATTAATGGATTTTTGTAAGTATCCACCATGAACATTCAACATTACTGTAGATAAGGTTAGATAAAATTAGTTCTGTCGTCGGTTCAAAAATCTGTCAAGCAATTAACCCTTAACAACAATCAAGCTAGACGCATTAGATGAAGAGCGAAGATTTATTATTATTCAAGAGGAGGTATAATCGCTCTGCCATACCGTTCATAAAAGACTCTTAAAAGGTGCAGAAAACTTCTTTTATCCTCAAAGGATAATCTTTAAAATGACTTACGTAGCTTAAATTAAATTTGGTTTCTTTTGTATTAGCAATAAGGACTATTCTCAAAGTCATAAGTAGACATTTGGTACCAAAACTAATGAGCTTGACATAATAGAATCTACTTAAATTACGGTCAAACCTACTTATAAGAAAATCTTCCAACATACGCAGTAGAATGAAAGGATTTTGTTATTGCAGTTATAAATATTTAAAACACTGTTACATCTGGTTATAAAATATTTCCTAGAGTAAGCCAAGCAATTATGAAAGTTTGTGAAATTGTTATAAATGGGATCATATAGCATAGATAAATTGCACAACCGTCACTAAGAAAACTACTTATAACATAATCTCCCAATATAGGCGAATGAAGTTTGGAGGATTTTGTAATAAACGAGGTTTATATAACACGCAGCAACTTTGACAACATTGTTAGTATAAATATTAAACGTACGCTTATAACAGAGTCCTTAGATAAACCAAAACAAATATGAAAAATTATAAATTTGCTATAAACGAAATGTCATATAAATGTCAGATCCAATAACGTTATTATTAAAACTACATACTTAAACTATGATATAACAATCTCTCAATATATTGGCAGGCAAAATTGTGTAAAAATTCGAAGATTTTGTTCCAAATTGCTTTACGAACATTGCTAGGTATGTAGGTATGTATGTAAGATATGACGAAAGTCGCTCGACAAAACAGTTAAAATTGCCAATTTATTATAAATAGAATGTCATATACGATAGCAGAAATTCCTAAACATATCCAAATCGATCTGAAAATTCGAGGATTTTATTATAAACGGGATTTGATATAAGATGGAAAACTGCACCAATAGCACTAATAGAATTCCTCAAAATTTTGTTATAAATGGACCTATTATAAATGGATATCATCCAGAAATATACTGAAACCATGATTTCTCGGACTACGTGGGACTACCGCCACTCCGCCAGGACGGATTTAGCAGGATTTCGTGAAAAACTGCGTGTGCGTACGGAATATTTTAATTTTTACAGTACAGTATCACAGTACCTACGACATAAAAACACATCGAGGAGGTCGAGATTTCACAGAATAGAGAGAGAATATAAACAAGTGTTTATCAGCTAGGGTATATCAGCTGATTCAAAAGCACTTATAGCAAAATAGTAAAACCCGCTTACCACACATTTCCTCATAGGCAAGTAAATAAAACTCAGGACGCATGGACGGGATTTCCCCGCTTATAACATATTTTCTATACAAAACCAAACAAATATGAAAATTTTCGAAATTGTTATAAATGGGATATCATATAGATGAATTCTACAAACATGACTATGAAAACTACTTAAAATACTAACAAGCGCGGTTATAACATAATCTGGCAACATATGTGAGTGAATGTGAAATTTGGAGGATTTTGTTATAAACGAATTTTATATAAGACGCAGCAATTTTGCGAACATTGCTATAGAAATATTGAACGTCTGCACAAACCCACTTATAACATATTCCTTAGACAAAGCGAAACAACTACGAAAAATCGTAAATTTGTTATAAGCGAGTTACCATATAAAAATTCGAAGATTTTGTCACAAATTGCTTAACCAACATTGCGACTGTAAGTTTTATGATATGGTGGATCCCGCTTATAACACATTCGGTCCACAAAACCAAATAAAATTTAAAATTTAGAATTTGTTATAAAGTGTATGTCATATAGGATAACAGAAAACTTATATTTGATAAAAGATAGAGCAACTGTACTAATAACAAACTACAAATTCTTAAAATTTTGTAATAAATGGACTCCATATAAGGCAGTTTACAACATAATTTCGCTTATAACATATTCCTTAGACATAACCAAACAAATAAGAAAATCTGCTAATTTCCTGCAAACGGGATTCATTATAGGACAGAAGAACCAGCATCACTATTAAAACTACTTAAAATACAGTACAACTCGCTTATAATACAATCACTCAATATAGGAAAATGGGAGTGAAAATTCGGCGATTTTGTTATAAACAACTTTACTAACATTACTACTATAATTATTTCAGATAAGCTCAAACCGGCTTTTAACACATTCCTTTCACATAATGACGATTTGAGAATATGTTTCAAATCAGAGTAGGTTGAAGTAAGCGTCAGCCCATTCTTAAATGATTTAAGCCCTGCTTTTGAAAAGTGATATTTTTGCAAAATTAGTTGACGTGCCAATTCTACGCCCCTAGGTATTGGGCAACTGAACTTCTAAGATTCATTCAAATGCGATTACAGTAGAGAAACTGTACCAATAACATCACTAGAAATATTTGAACACAATCATACCCATACTCGCTTATAACAGCAGCCAACTACAAATCTAATATAGATGGAGGTTGTTTGTTAATTAAATTTTATATAAAGTAGATGCGCTGTTGCAACAACAGCGGAATTCATTAAAAGATAGTCAAAGTCTCTTACAACAAAGCCTAATGAAAGTGAAAAAATTTTTTTTGTTATAAATGGAATTTTATATGGGTCAGAAAAGCTATAAATATAACCAGACAAGAAATACTTGAAATATAGCTAAACTCATTTGAAACATAATCCCATGAGAAACCCAGATAAGGCAGATCAGTTCAACTAGCAGTACTTATAGAAATATGTATAGTCATATCCCGGTTATAACAAAGTCAAACCGAGTGCAAAACATTGAGGATTTTATTATAAACGGTATTCCCAATTATTAAATTTCTAATGTCCTACTTACATTTAGTGTCGGTGGAGCATCTGCAGTTGTCTACGCTTACGTAGGCGAATTCCACGACAGAATCTACCGCCCCAAGGTCGTCTCATGGATTGCAGCTTTCGTGGCAGTGGGCAACATTGTAATCCCCGGATTTGCATGGGCTATCTTGCCGCTCTCCTTTTCATTAGAAGTGCCCGCTCTCCAACTGTCCTTCCGGCCATGGCGCCTCCTCATTATCTGCTACGGATTTCCCAGTTTGTTCTTCGCCTTGTGGCTGATGCGTCTCCCCGAAAGTCCCAAATACCTGATGGCCCAAGGCCGCGGCAAGGACGCTCTTGCAATCTTGCAAAGAATGTATAAAGAAAACTCTGGTAAAACCAACTTTCCCATCACGGAAATCATCTGGGATGAAGCAACAGTGGGCGCTAGTGGTGCCAGTGGAAAATCCCCTAACATCCTGTCAAGAATGTGGATGCAAACGACGCCACTGTTTAAACGTGCATTCATTATGAAGACTGTTATGGTATCTCTACTACATTTCGGCGCATTTTTCTCTTCCTCTATGATTATGTGGTATCCGGAAATCATCAATAGGATATCGATATTCACCAAAGAGAATCCAGGTGTTGGACCTATGTTGTGTGATGCCATTTACTACGGCAAAAGTAATTACCCTAGCGATTATGAGACGCTTGATGTGAACATTACCTTATACGGTTTGCGTGATGCAACAGACCTTGCACCAGTGTGTACAGACACGGTGGACGAGTCGGCGTTTCTCGTGTCACTTCTCATCGGTACAACATTTGCAGTGATTTACATCTTCTTTGGTGTGGTAATTAATGCTATAGGTGCGAAGAACTTACTGGTGGTGTTCCTGGTAATCACCACGTGTTCTGGGATCGCAGCGCAGAATGTGGCTGGTATTGTTCCCGTGGAGAGCTTGATCGGAATCTTCCTCGCTGAAGCCACATGCGTGGGAGTGATCAACGCCATTATTGTAGATTTGTTTCCTACGAATTTACGTGCGATGGCGTTGTCAATCTCTCTGATGGGTGGCCGGCTGGGGGCAGTTGCGGGTAGCAATCTGGCTGGGCCATTATTGTATAATATGTGCAATTACATATTTTATTTATATGGCTTGGATCACTTGAGTAAGTATTCTTATCGATTATCACTATAAATTGATTATGCTGGTATTTGTTACTTTACAGTTTTGATTATCACTGTTTTCCTACTACCGTCACCAATGAATGCAAAGAAAATGATCGACGTAAATGTTTAGGTTGTTAATAAATTATTACACAGTCAACAAGTTAACAAAAACAACTAGTGCAATGCTTCGCACCCCCTAACAATGTTGTACAAACTATTTTTAGACTTCACTATTATTTCTTTCCTTTCTTCTTCTTTTTCTGGGCCTCTGGCCATGGGAAGCCACGTCGATAAAGAAGATCTTGCACATTATGACAGGTGGAGTATGCGTTTTCCATTGCTGCTTCAGTAAATATGTCAACACTGCATTTGGAACTCTTCAGTCGGCCGCCTTTGCGCACGGACTTTTTTGATTTTGAGGTTGATTTTGATTTCTTATTATCAACGGATGATTTTGCTGCTTTAGGTTTAGATTTCTTCTTCTTGCCACCCATAATTCTCAGCCCTAAAACACAATACCTTTTTAGGATTTCGGTGAAGATTTAACAATTTATTGATCAAACATTTGTAGAGAGCGCACAGGTAATTATGCGTTCATATACAGGGTAAGTCAGAACTCTTACAAACAAACTTTCATAATTGTTAGGGAATTTTTCAGCATTCTGATAAACTTATAGAATTATTGCAGTTTGTTGTAAAGGATTACATGAAAGCGTTTTTCTCAGGGTCTTCTTCAAACTTTCAGAAGATTATAGGATGTTCCCTAAGTATTTTATTATCAGGTACACTTGGGCTCCGGCTAATCGAATGATCATGGGAAAATATCGATAGTACTATCGATTAATTGCCACTATCGACCTATCATAGTGACGAAAAATAAATAACGATATGGGACTCGTGCGCACGATTGCAGTGCCCATGTGGCCCATGTTCAGATCCCGCTTAATTTATTAGTTAATATCGTCTCTTATATATTAGTATGTAATAAATAAATCTGATAATATGTTAAAGTTGATTACTTTGGATTATAATTGATTGTTGATATAACTGATTACAACCCTCTTGAGCATTAAGCAAGCCGTTTTTGCGACTTAAAGAGAGAATTCGGTGAAATCAAAGGCAAAACGGTGAAAGCAAAGCACACTGCAAGACGCGAGTTATGAATTCCCAACTCTGTGCAACGTTGGAAATTTAAGTTCCTTTTTATACTATTTATATTTCAACTATATTGATGTTATTTTTATATTTTTATTTTGACTAGTTTCGCTTTATTATAAGCATGTTCAGAAAATCTACGAAGAAATGTGGTGTAGTAGAATAATGTAATATGTAGTATAATATATTGTAAAAAAAAATAATAATGATAATAAATATATTATTCAGTAAAGGCACTTACATTGATATTTGATCAGATCTTTCATAACAAAGAATTCAATGTTAAATTTCAAATTAATAGATGCTTAAAAATCGGTGTAAATGAAATGTCAGTTTGACCGTTTAGACAATTAATTTGGGGACTGTTTCTATTTTTTTAATTTTTAAAAATTCTAATAATTTAAGTTTATTACTTTTGCCAAATTCAAGTAGTAATTTAATGGTATCTTCTTTAATCGAATGGGTATTTTAAAAAATAAATTATGCAACATTTGAATTTTCATTGGTTATTCTTTTATGTTCTTTATATCTAAATTTAAGTGCACATCCAGTTTCTCCAATGTATATAAATGGGCAGTTGTTAAAAAGAGAATAAACTCCTGATTTAAAAAATTTATGTGGTTTAGATTATACGTTTGAAAAAATATCGAAAATTGTATGTTTTGAATTATAAACTAAATGAATATTTGATTTTAATAATTTTTATTGTAATTTATAATTTATATTACCTATGAATGTAGATTTTTATAAGAATTTAAAGAAATTTAATTGTTTTCTATTTCTATTTTTATTTATTTCATTTGTTTTTAAATTATTCTCTGTTCTTAAAGGGAAATTATTATTAAGTCAATGTTGTTTTCGAAATGGAATTCATTTATAAGTAAGAAGTAATTTTGGAACGCCTAGTTAAATATACGAATAATGCAGATTTCGCCGTCCAAATTTTATTTAGTGTTAATCAAACTGTAAAAATCGGCGATGATGCAGATTTGAACTGGAACTTATTGTTTGCCGGTCAATCGCCCCCCCAATTAGACCACCAACGTCTCTTCAATTTACAGTTTCAATACACTCACAATCAGAACACACTCACCGTTTGGATATTAATTTTAATCACTACACAGCGAGCGCAACTGCCATGGTTTTGTATATGCAACCCGTGATGCATGTTTACTAATATATTCCCAGAATACGGTTGATTTTAAGTCAATGTTGTTTTCGAAATGAAATTCATTTGTAAGTAAGAAGTAATTTTGGAACGCCTAGTTAAATACACGAATAAAGTATATTTCGCCGTCCAAATTTTATTTAGTGATTAACACTGATGATTTCTAGCTCTTTGAATTTTAATAGCCATTTATATTTAACCATTTATATTTAAAATGATGATTTGAATTAAAAGAGATAATAAATTGGTGCAGAATTTGTTGGTTTTCTAAAAATTTCACAATTAATTGTTGGATTTATTGGCTTTCCGTTTGAAGGCAAGTCAAGAAAATTTAAAGAAAAGTTATTTTCTATTTTTAGTCTAAATTTGATATTTTCTTCAATTGAATTAATATACCGATGACTTGACGGACGCACGCACCATAGGGATTTCAAGGTTACGTTTTGAAATGTTTAATTATTGGCTTCCCTTATTATTTTAGAACAAATGTGTATGTACATTTTTTGTAGAGAAAAAAATTCTGTGTTCTACCATACAATTGTTTCCATAATTTTTCGAATCTTAATATGGAAGGGCGGAAAATAGAAACCAAGAAATTTCGAAAAATCAGTGTTGCCATGGAGAATGTGGATTAAAATTATGTATCCGAAATATCTACTTATAAAAACAATGCAAAATCTAATCATACAATATCTTCTATTTTCCAAATTTCGAATTCATAAAAGCTTTTTAGCATATTATAATGAATATGGTGCGATTTTTATATTGCTTTATTTTTGAATTTTTACCAAAAAATTATTGGGTTCAAGATGAACAGACTTAATTTTCCTTCTGCTGCGTTATATAATTCCACGTAGTTATTTGTGCTAATATTGTCGCTTTTTTCTATTTCAAAATTGAAAAATTAAAGAAACAATGGTACGGTTGGATTCAGTATTTTTTCTCTACAAAAAACCTACATACACTAAAAAAACATTTTCAGCTGTTTCCTTTCCATCGAAGTGTTTTGAAATGTATTGATTATTTGTAGTATTAATCAAAATGTTTGCATATTAAAAAATTGAATTATTATAATTATAAATGCATTTAATTCATTTAATTTATTATTGCTTGGACTCATTCCCTTTTTCCAATCATTTTAAAAATATTTTAACTTTGTACAGGTTGTAGGGTAAATAATGAGTTATTTGTCTATGTAACCAGAGATAAACATTATACAGTTTTACTTATTAGATAATAATGAAAGGTTAACATATATTACATTTTACATTTTTTCTTTTTGATAAACTAACCTCACCATCCGAAGATAACTCACATTCACTTTAAATTGAATATTAAACAAAATTAATGAAACTCTCTGTAACTAGAATGGCATAAAACATGAAACAACACGCACAAAAACAAACTAACAAGTTGTACAATATTAATGTTGAGCGGAAAAAGGGATTCAGTCTGAGACACGTTCCATTCTTCTATCAGCGGTTCAATTATTTTAGAGCAAAAGTGTATGTAGGTTTTTTGTAGAGAAAAAAATACTGAATACCATTGTTTCTTTAATTTTTCGATTTTGCTATTGCCGCTCTAATTCTCCTTAATATTATTGTTGTAATAGCAAAGGCACTTTATTAATTGCATTTAGTTTTCATTTATTCTTAAAACGGATTATGATCAACTGTTTCTGAGTATTCTGAAATATCAACAATCTCATTATTCTTCGAAATCCCGAAAAGCAATGCAATTAAAATTAGGCTCTATAAACTTAATTTTTCTTTTACTATTTTAATATTACTTGTGCTTCTTATATGGAAAAGGGAAAGTATGATTAATTTTAAATATGCATTTATCCTAAAAACGGAGAAAATATGCAATTGCATATGCATTTATATATAATGCATATTATCCGAGCCCAGCTCATAAACCACCTCTCGCGGGAATTACTTTAATTACTTAATAACTCATTATGCAGGATTCCATTATCACTTTCGATGTGTACATTTTATAAACAAGAATTTCAAATTTCATTTTGCTCAACTTGACCAAAACTAGCCACCCTTAAGCTTCCCGGAGTGCGCGTACAACATTGAGTCTTCGGTAATCTGGTCAGCCCATAGTAGGTACGTCATGAGTTCAAGACGGAAACGTATTGTTTTGTCATTAGCAGACAAGATGCAAATCATTCATTAGCTACAAAATATAATGTCGGATTCTCAGCGGTACGGACATAAATAAGAACAAGGATGTGACTCTCCCAGACCTCAGCTGGTTTATACGAACTCATTTTAAGTGCATTTGTATTCTATATAATCTCCGAAACAATCCTAGCAATGCCAGCGAACTTGGACCGCTAGTGAATGCATGCGTTATATATGTGCATATGCTATTGTTATAATTCACTTTACTTATTCTTGTTTAGTTATTCTAGATTTTTGCTGACTTAGGATTCTACGAAGCTAGACAGCACTTATTATTCTAGCGATACGCCTTAGGCGCGGATTAAGCACCCGTTCGTCAACCATATTTAAAGTAAGATGTCACGAAAGCAATTGTAATAAACTATTGTATGTATGTATTGTATTGTATGTATATTATTTGCGAGTTTGTTTGAAATAAATAAAGTTTTTAAATAAAATAAAAGAAATAAATAAGACATAAGACAAACAATTTAATTTCGCATCTAATACCCACAATATATAAATCTTGTTGAACTATATAAACCATATACATAATTCATGTACCTTCGTTTTGAGTGCGTTCGTTTTTGGATTCTCAATGACTGCGATTCGACACAAACGTTAAACCGCAGGTGGATAAACCACCGTTGTTGGCTTTTTTTTTTGTTACTGCTGCCCTTCGTGAAATATCCACATTCAAAGTTACTCAGTATTTTGTAAAATGTTTTTGATATGAACAGCTCTTTCCATTCTCAAATGTTTATATCCATGTGTAAGTCTGAATTTGTTAAAGTGCGCTTCTGATATTGTACGAATTTTTAGCCCCATCCCGGACATGCGCACCTAAACTAGGTGTTACTGTACCATAATGTAAGTGATAACAGTTCATCTTACCAGCTTTCCCTGCGTGCGCTTTGGTGTTAGTAAAAAGCACTGCTTGCCAATGCGTTCTGAACTTTGGGTGGTAGGTAAACTCCGTGCAGTGAACAATATCCGTATGCATACTGTCTATTAAACTGATTGTGAATACGCTTAAAAGTTGGCTATGCTCAACAGCTCAGACAGGGGCAGGGGAGCACAGGCGCGTTTGTAAACGCCGTAAAGTTTGACGAGGGTCTTTCCAAAGCGAAATGATAATGCCCGGAGTTTTGTTTCAATACTTTCACTATGTTTTATGAGGCACATACCAGAAAATGTAAATTTAAACAATTTGTTTACTGCGGACAAGGTCGACGACTTGAGGGAAAAGTTAGTTTCGTGTCTCACGGCGGGCGATGCAAACGTCGATGCTAAACTCAAGAGAACAACGATCGTGATGTACAGATATCTTATCAACAATGTTTTGTTACAGATCCATTGTAATAAATTCAACGCGGCGCACCGAAACACATACGATCGCTACACGACTGCAACGCTGTGGCCGACCCTTGCCCCATGTGAAAGATGTAGATTTTAATCACTACATCTCATGAAGGAATGTGATAACACACTAACCTTAAACTACATTAAGATGAATAATACTAAGTTTTCTTAGTGAAAATAACCTATCCATTATCACAGA
>JAODVP010080895.1:0-32513 GCA_025400035.1 Tetradonia laticeps
TACTAGTACGTAATTGATTTTTGTATTTTGCACAGTGAGATAGAAAAATTTTTAACATTGGGCGAATTTCTAACAGATTTTGTTTACCGACTCATACATCCTCATTATTCTACATTATTATAAAAGTTACAAAGCAATTAATTAAATTCTTTGCGTAAATAATATTTGCGCGGTTTTCCTGTACTAATGTTATTTGGTAGCATTAGCTTAGAGATCATACTTTATTAATCAATTTTATCGTCTGACGATGAAATTATGTTGAAGGTACAATTTAAACGTAAAGTTCTAAAATTAATACGGGCCAATATTATCCTCCAGATGATTTTCCAAAATTATTTTTCGAGTTTATTACGTACGAGTTGACACCAATATTGAGATGGATTTCAATCATTTTAACTGATTCTGAAATAACATTAACATCTTCTATTAATGTAGCGTCATAAAGTTCCGGTGAATTTCAAAACGCGTTGATAAAATCCACCCAGAATATAAAAACGATTCTTTGCCTAGGAAATTTCGTACTAATTGTAAGAAATCATACAACACATCAGATACCAAGCAAGGTTGTAATCAATTATTAAAAAAATAGATAGCTTCTTAAAACTTATTCAAAACTGTACCAAATATCAAATTAATTGATAAGTTCCTTTTAAATCAATCCAAAGCAAGTAGATTGCAAGTAGAATAATGAGATAAATTTAAAATATTTTAGAAATCAATAATGTGATAAACAATAAACATTATAAACATCAAGTAAATGTAACTAAAGTGTAAATGCGTGACCATCTCCTCCGTTAAATATTTCGCATGCCAGTTCAAGGTCGACAACATTCCTGATTTTCATTCTCCATACAACACACGCAGCCATTCAAAGAAACTGCACGTTGCTCAATTCCTAGAGTTCTATTACAAGACTAGTATAATACCTATCAAGATTAAAATAACTAACCACTGTATTATATTGTCAGTAAATTGTCAGCTTACGAGTGAATTTTGGCGAAACACCAAACCACCCACCCAACAGCGCTTGAAATGCACACGTCGCATTCCAAACACATCCAAACACATTAAGCAAAAGCATTAAAACGTCGCATAAATCTCGGAATCCGTGTACGAATATATAGTGACACACTGGAACGGTGTCCCATAAACGTCCACCAAACGCATATAAACGGTATTAATTGTAGATGACACAGATACTGCTTTTAACTTGCTTAAATTAGCTCCTGCTACTGTCGTGTTTAGTGGTGTATAAAACAATATCTTACTCTCAGTTATAAAAGCAAACACTCTTACCACTATTAACAAAAACCGAGGTAACAGCATTCCCTTCCTTCTGGTTATTGTTGACACCATCCCCATGGGCACCGTTGCAGGAGGCTTGCAAAAAGTCAGAAAGCGAGAGCGACGACGCAATCAACTGTCGCCTCTCCTCGAAGTTGAGATAGTCCAAGCTATTACTGCGCTGCGGCGCCACGATGGCCACCGACTTGGTTTTCGTCCTCCCGGCTGTCGCTTGCCCACTCGCCGAGGAAGCGTTGCGCTGGCCGCTGGCCACGTTCACCATCATGGTGACTGTGGTGGTCAACGTCGAACTTGATTGTGGAACGCGCTTTGTATCTTGCGCGTGGGTGGAACTCGGCTCGTCGTTTATCATCCCGACCGTGAGTAGTGATGTGGGTAACATTGCGCTGAGCATGAAGATTCCACAAAGTTGCGTGCGGTGCGTGATAGTTGCTTGGTAACGGCGCACGTTTTTCGTTTGTTTGTAAACACCTGTGTGGAATGCTCAGGTATGCGTGCACGCAGCGTTGCCGTGTTTCTTTTGTTTTTCGTTAAGCTACTCCATATCCAAGAATGCGGTAAACAAGTTCACTGACTACGCGATCTTATTTACATTATTTTAATCTTGTGATGATTTCAACTAATATTTATTATTTATTAATATAACACTACAATGTGACTTGAACCTTAGTCAATTATTCGTAGATTGTCATTGTTATAATGCATTGCGTGTTTCTCACAACAATAAGAAAATCATAGTTTCATGTATGTGGTATGTATTACATTGTGTTGATTGTGTTAAGGATGATCTCATCTTGTTGTTTATCAACTTATCAATTTATCATCGCGCAGGTACATGATGAAACAATTAAATTGTCTCCATGCACGCGCAGTCACCTTGGCACACCTTCACGATGCTCGCGTGATACTACACTCTATTAGTATTAACATTTGTCTTTAGACAAGACTTGTCTTTAGACCAACCGTCAGCTTGTGTCGTGTAGCTTCACTACATTGTGTATTTAATTCGCTTATGGCAATGGCAAGTCACTATTTTGCGTTGTTATCTCGCGTAGTTAAACTATGTGCTAGACATATATAGGGCTAGATGAAATTTGAAAGTCGTGACTGGCGATGAATTATAACGCGACGCGGCGTCTCCGGCTCTGCACTCGAACGCGCGCGGCGGTTAACTGAACGTAAATGCAACGAAGGCGATGACGGACGCCGCAATGCCGGTAGCACGTTTGTGGGTACGGCGGGTACGACGAGCACGACAACGTGGAAATACGCCACGCACAGTGGAGAAGGTAGGGTCGCGGCATAAACTGACTGTGAGATACGCATGTATGATTACTTTAAGGTATAAGAAACTGACGTTCGGGAGGATCTCTTATGATCTATGCATTTTAGAAAGGCTCCCTCGAAAAGAGCAAGTCATTCTAAGCGAAAAAGTCCATAGATTCGAAATTTGTTTATGTATTTTATATGTACAGTAAAACTCAAACGTGGACACTCCCTAATGTGGACACTTGAAGTGGGTTCCGTCGGTGTCCACATTTGAGAGGTGGAACATATTCTTTACGCAAAGAATTTAATTAATTGTTTTGTAACTTTCATAATAATGTAGAATAATGTTGATGTATGAGTCGGTAAAAAAAATCTGTTAGAAATTTGCACAATGTACTAAAATTTTTATATCTTACTGTGCAAAATACAAAAATCAATTGCGTACTAGTACAATACCTCTCTAATTTGAAATAATACTGTTTATAATTTAAAATTTTAGAAATTCGTCTAATTTCCTAGAAATATATCTTTATGTATATTATTGCTCTCCGCAAGTACACATACATCCACATATTTTGTAGCTTTGTGTGTATGCCCTAGTGCGTGGACACTTCACCAGTCGGTATATTTCACTTCAGATTGTGGACTTTTGCTGCAGCGCTAAAAACTCACTGAAGATTTTTGTTACTCACCTCAAGAAAGCGGCATATATCAAAGAAATACACGCGTTTGGCGGGATATTCCATTCCTAGAGTATTTTGTGTTTGTAAGTTGGCCAAAGTAGACACTAGCGCGTTGTTAAATCATTTTCTTTCGGGTTGCAAGGGCACGTACGGATGGTGAATGTGCTAGCGAGAGAACTGGTTAAAAATTATGCAAACGTTTGATTTCTGTGTAGTTTTGCTACAGTAATAATAATGCAATTTTTGCGGTGGATCTTGGATGACCAGTGTAGTTTAAGGTCTCGTGATACTGTGTCAAGAAAATTTAATCATGTAATCAGTTCCTTTCATGAGATGTGAGTAATAGATTCTACAATTCGTATTCAGGGTGTTTGAACCACTGAACAGCTTTGCGAGCAATACGTTTTAGTGGACTAGCGAGACTGCAAGTCTATTTTTCGAGTTCCCGATATGTTATATTTTTTTTAAACTTTGTTATAACTAAAATAGAAATTTTACAGTTCCTCATTATTCATCAACGCTTATTTTATTATTAAAAAAAATGTACTAACGTTGATTTTTTTGAAATGATTAATTTAGTTGAGTGGTACAGTAACCCGCTACCCGTCCCATGTTCCCCATAGCATGGGGCAATTGGGACGAAAAACACGTTTTGGAAAATCGCATTATTTTCGGTGTTATTGTATAGTAAAAAATCTGAAATTTTTGTATGACGAAGTCAAATGGTTAAACTAGTTATTCTAAAAAAATTAGAATTTTCAGACTTAAAACAAAGTAGTGACGAATATTTTTCAAAATGCGTCCCAGTTTCTGCCACTTTACTATATTATGAATAAATTCTACACTTTCTTGCGCCCTTGCATAAATTCCAAGTATTTTATTCTGACAAAAACAAAAGCAACAATTTAATTACCATAATCCTATTACATACATGAATGGCAGGAATGTTAGCTATTATAAGCTTGTTAGATAGAACCTCTTCATAATTCGAAATTGTCAATTCGAACCTTTTCGCTCGCCCCGTCAACTTTGAATTATCGAGATTGTACTGTATGTGAGTATAAGTTTCTTACTACACATTGAACCTATAATGTGTTCGTTTGTCTGGTCAGAAACTGCTAAGAGCAAGTTGACGCAAACGCCGTCAATTCGTCGAAAATGAGAGAAACAGAGAAAGAGAATTGAAGTTTTGCAAGAACGCCACGTGGCGTATATAAAATTTTTTTTACACATAGCTGTAAGAATGGAAAATTTCCTGGCTCCTATAAATAATGAAAAAAAATCTGATTTTACTTATTGTTAATTAAAATCAAATAAAAAGAAAAATACCACATCTTTTCGGTTCCTTCTGAGGCTTTTTACGAGATTCACCGTGTTTTTTTTTAACACAGCAGCTAATTTTGGCCAGACTTTTATCGAAAAACGACTTTTTCCTTGATTTCCCGAACGCGTTGTTTTTAGATTCATAGTATCTTTAGAAAGTTTTAAACTGCAGTTTAAAACATACACACAGTTGAATTAGTGGTGGACAAGAGAAGAATTCTTGTGTTGATAACGGTTTCTTGTCCTTCCTTGAGAAAAAAATCACGGAATTTTAAAAATAGCCTTGACGTTTTATTGACATCTCATATCTTATCTTAACCCAAGATTGAAAATTCTAGATTGCGGTTGAAGGAAATGAAAAGTACTTAAAATATTAACTATCTTAGAATAGGTTATCTTTCACACAAATACATACATTTTAGTGTTTTCATTGTTTGTGAAGATTTCTAATTTTGTTGACAAGAAATCTTAGTCTTATAATTTTAGACAAAATTTTACGATGGACGGATATAGAGATTCCAAAAGAGACGAAATTGCCACCAATCATTAATCACTAAATAACTTAATCCTCAAACTAATTTTTACAAACTGAACGTCTAGACCCGATTGTACGAGTAGTACTAGTAGCAGTCGCACAAAGAAACAAGTTGAGGGTAGGCCTCCCGGTTGCTATGGGAACCTCGCACGGCAGGGGGGCGGCAAACTGCACGAAACCACCACGAAACTAAAACAGCCGCCGCCGAGTGTGTTTCCCCTTGAACATGCGGTGTTCGCAGGCGTCTGCAACGGATATTACAAGTCCGAATACACTTGCCGTCCCAACACACATCAAAACACCCAAAGCTGGACGGGCTAATAAGCTCAAAGAAAAACTGAAAACGTGCCGGTGGGTTTCTTTACAAAATTGCGTATCTAGATGAAGTGCTAAATAAAATGCCAAAATAACAAAAAAGAAAATAGTAGAACGCAAAGCAACAGGAGAAAGAAACAAGTAAGCAATTAGAAAAATGCAGTTGGAATATTCAGCAATTCCCGGTTTTTATTTTTTAAACGTGATGTAAACTATAATAAAGGCAATTTGTCAGGGAAAATATCAAATTAATCTGCGTAATATTATAACAATGAACATTTATATCATAGTCATATTTCACGTTAACAGCTAGAAAAACTTCTTTATTAACTGCTAAATTTGGAGAATTGTTAATAAGAACTAATATATTTCGTTTTCATATAATATTTAATTACAAGGACTTTGCAATAAATCATTGAAAATTTCAGGAAAGTAGTTGAATTACCTCAAGATTATATTGTGTTATTGGGAACTTGATAGCGTTGATATTTCGAGAGGTAATAACGTAGAGGCTTATAGAGCAATACAGAGATCAATTCGATTTTTTCGGAATAAATCACTGAAAATTTCAGGAAAGTTGTTAAATTACCTCAAGATTACATTATGTTACTGAGAATTTGATATCGTTGATAGTTCGGGAGATAATGACGTAGAGACTTATAGAGCAATAGAGAGACCAATTCGATTTTTTCGAAATAAATCACTGAAATTTTCAGGGAAGTTTTTGAATTACCTTAAGATTATATTGTGTTAATGAGAATTTGATAGCGTTGATAGTTACAGAGATAATAACAGAGACTTATAGACACACAGAGAGAGCAATTTGATTTTTTCGAAATAAATCATTATAAATTTCAGGAAAGTTGTTGAATTACCTCAAGATTATAATATGTTACTAAGAATTTCATATTGTTGATAGTTCGGGAGATATTAACGTAGAGACTCATAGAGCCACAGAGAGAGCAATTGGATTTGTTCGGAATAAATCACTGAAAACTTCAGGAGAGTTATTGAATAACCTCAAGATTATACTGTGTTGCTGAGAATTTCATAGCGTTGATAGTTCGATAGATAATAACCTAGAGAATTATAGACCCACAGAGAGAGCAATACGATATTTTCAGAATTAATCACTAAAAATTTCAGGAAAGTTGTTAAATTAGCTCAAGATAATATTGTGTTACTGATAAATAATTAAACAAATATTATATAAAGAAGTTATCTACAAAGATATCTACAAAAATTAGCTAATCCCTAAAGAACAATTCAATCAACCAGACAAATGTGCAAACACAAATTGCAGACGACTCTTCGGCGACGTTCCTACTCTCCGCAAACAATGAATGGACGCAAACACGAGGAATAATAGATAAATGTTAAATGAACGGCCTCATTGAATGCGGTGTGGCGTCGCGTCGTCTTCATGTCGTCGCCGTGACATCGCAACCGTTTATCACTGAATTGCGCCTTTAGCAAGCCAGTACGCCACATGGCGAGACGAGACGTGTACCGTCCTGAATCATTGAACCGCCGCATACCCGCCGCCTTCAACTGCCAACTCCCACGCCAATGCGACGTGCGTAATTCAATTGTTGGAACGCTTGATTCAATCAACGAGTGTTTCGAATATTTTTACATTCGCGCGGGTATACAACTACATCTAAACTACTCTAACCCTAACAGAATGTTCAATAGTTCCAGAGAATGTTCCATTTTAAACCAAAACTGTGTAGAAACTTTCGAACATGCCACAAATTACACCACATGTTGTTACGAGTATTTGCATCAAGCTCCGAATTGTTAGAACAATAGATGCATGTCGCAGAATTCTGAAAAGATATTGGCACCCGCAATGTATACCCGGCATAGTTTATAGACGAATAAAAAACTTGTTTCCCGTCAGGCGATGAACATCGTGTGAAATACAAGCCTATTGCCACTGTGGTTTCATTCCCATTGTGATAATGAAACTGAAAATATGCGTAACATGAACTACCGGTTGCAAGGCTTGTGAAATGGAATAGTGAAAGTAAACAAAAGCAGCAAATACAGCGATCTCTTAACTGAGAGTGCAATCTACAGGTAAATAATGGAGTCAAATATGTATCCCGCAGAATAGTCAACTGCGGGACATGTAAAAAGTAGAACAACGCAGAAACGTAGTAAGATTAAGCATAAAACACGTCAAGTAGATACTAAATATTGTCATTTCATTCGCGCTACTTCTGACGTAGCTTAATATATATCGATGGTTAGTGCTGTTAAGGTTTTTGTGAGAGAACATGGAAAAACATCAATATATCACTGAAATTTTAATTGCTCTGGTTTTCGGAAACGCTGCGCAATAGAAAAAAAAAACGATTCCTTGTCGTGATTTTCCAAGCTTCATTAGTTTTGAAAAGTAAAGCATATAATGCTTTATCTATAATTTTGAACATGCTAGCAAGGGATACGATTCATATCTGCATAAGCTATTTTTCATCATGAATAAATCTAATCTTGTGTATACATGAACATGGTTTCCATCAGGGTGAAACGTGTACATCAGTTTCGAAACATACCAAATTACGGTTAAAATTAGACTAATCATAGCTAGTGCTCGAGTAGTTGAAATGAAATAATAGAGCTCCCCTAGAGTGGATTAAATAATATATTCAGTTCGCAGTGGGATATTGATTTGAAATTTGACACAATCTAAAAATGCAGGGATGTTGCAAAGCTGACCATACGTCAGCATGCATTAACAGAACTTTAAGCGGGTTTTACTGATTCAGTTCGTCATTATTTGTGTTTGTAGTGTAGACCAGATTATTTTGATTGACCTCGATTAAAATAATTCCCTGACATTTCTTCGACTTTCAAACAGTTTTTCCCAATTTCCCCGACTTTTTAATCAAATTTGTACAATTAATTTCTAGGCATGTTAAACAAGATTTCCCTTTTGTGTACGCTTTAAAAAGTTCCAAACATTTTTTTTTTGCTTTTCTTAGCTCACAAACAAAAGAAAAGATTTTTGTCGAAAAACAAAGTTTTATCCCGGCGTACCTCTGCTTTCCTTCATTTCCAGAAATACGGCAACCGGTTTTATCCATGCTTGCGACAAGAAATTTTTAAAATTCAGTGCATCAAATCGGCTTCAAAATTAGGGCATGTCTACTATTGTTATTGACCAATCTAAAGGACAAAATAAAGGACAACATTTCCTCGGTAAAAAATATCTCTTGAAGATGCGCTGTACCTATGCTCAGACTTATTGAAAAATCCATAAAAATCCATTTAGCCGTTTCTTCGGAGGAGTTAATTAACAAATACTGTGACACGAGAAAAATCCCTGAGCAACCTCCAAAAGTTTGTTTAATTCAATTTTGTTTTTCTGTAATTGCACAATTTTACCCTGAAACACATTTCAATAACTCGGTAACGAGTCAGGTGACCGACCATACGTTCCTAATATCAAATTACTCGAACTACTTCCCCAAACAACCTCTAAAAGTGTGTCGGCCTGGTTCTGTTTTCATCATGTATTGCACGTAAACTGTTTTAATTGTTTAAATTCTCTTTGTAGCCATTATATATTAGAAGTCCAATAGCTCCGTAACAAATCGAAGATCTTAAATCAAAATACTAAGGAAACACCCCTGATCAACTTCTGGTAGTTTGTTGGTAGAGTTCCGACTCACCCTGTATAAATATACCAAATCCATAGTCACCCAGACTATTAACAATATTATATCACATATTACTCATATAACTACTCATAATCCTAGCACCAAATCTTAGCTTTCACTTTCTTTTATATACACCACCACCTTAATGACATGCGTCAGTCTTAACAAGACTCGTTATCCATAATTTAGTAATTCATACCACCGTTGTAAGTGTGACTGGATCACACAGAATCTGACAAAAACCACGTAGTAACTACCACAGTTGTTGATTGCGTGTGAAGTTTTAATTAAACTGGAAATAATTAGCTTAACTAGCCCGAGCCAAACTCAGTTCAGAAAATAAAAAGTTCACAAAGTAAAAAGTAAACAGTGTTGGAGTGTTTGTAGAGGACTTACCACTTTCAGTTGTGTCTTGTGAGTTTTGTGACATTTCTTGGTCATTGCACATACCTGTAACGAGGAAAAACAATTTAAAATTCAGTCTTCATGTGCATATGTACATATTCACTAGATACACAAATAAAACGATTATATTTCCGACGCGATAAAAACACAATGCCAATGAACATCATGCAATGTTCATTGCATGCGACAATTATACACGATCAAGTAAATTATTAGTAACCACTCGCTTAATTAATTGCTCATGTCGGCCAGTAGAGCAACAGTTAGTTAGAATAAGAAACACAATTAGCAGGAATTCCAACAATTCCTTACTTTTCCACCAGCGTTTCTCCATCATTAAACGCAAATTAAAGTATGTAACAATTAAATCGCACTAATTGCAAACGGAATATTATTATGCACGTTTATTACTACTTTCTTCATCACTGATGCACTGATTGCACTGATGTATTAACGTATTTAGCGTAGTGAATTTTGTGAATATGAAATGCTGATTGAATATTTCAGACAATACGTCAATTTCGACGACGGACGATAACTAACTTCGCAACTAAGCACAGAGCAGCTTTATTATTAGATCATTAAGCTCGTTACGCGAATATTAGTATGGAAGGCGCAGTTTTGCGCCGGCGACATTTGTGCTATTTGTGAACCTTCACAATATTTGCGAAGCATTTCAATGTACATGCGATACTCTCGTAAGAACCACGAGGTTGAATTTGGGATAATGAATAGTTGAACCGCATCCAAAGCAGAAATACAAACAGGTAATATAACCAATAGTCTAGCAAAATACCTTGCAGATATGACTGCAATTTGGTACAGATATTACAGATAGCTTAAAGTTTTATTCAAGAACAAAGGTGAAGAATTTCAGTTTTTCATAAAGATCAACGCTGGACTTTTCGTGCCATCCACACGCTATTTTCTAAGTCAACGCCTTTCGCTCTCCTACAACCACTGAATCGCTTGTTATTCTAACAAACCTTACAAAATATGTTCAAAATGTTAGTATCCAAGTTACTCAAAATCTTAATAAATAAAAATAAATTGGATTAGATTATGTTATAATTAAAATAAAGCAAGACTATTGAGTAATATGATTATTAAAATAAAAATACTTCCTTCAAGGTCATCAGTATTACTCTCCAAATAAGGCTTCCCTTCGACATTAAAACATTCATCGCATGTGAAATTCTGTCCATCACTCAAATCTCTGTCCTCAACCGGAGAATCAAACCACATGGTAGTATTCATCAGATATTCCGATAACTTTCTAATTTTAGCATCCAGATCATCCTCGCTACAGTCATCTTGTTGTTCTGTACCCTGAACAGGTTCTATCACTCCCCTAACACTTTCCTGAGTAGAAATGCCTTCCAGCTGTTCCAAAACTATTCCTGCTGTCACCACATCACTCACATCAGTACTTCCCCGCGCATCCTGCACACTTTTCTTACATTCGTCGTCAGTTTCACCACATTGCATCAACTTTACTCTCCCCTGCGGGAGTTTCGGCTCCCTGGAATCCGAAAGTAACACCGGAGGCTCAGTAGCTGTTGGAGAAGAGGCAGCCGTCGTCTTTATCAGCTTGCGATGCCGCCGAGATAGCAACGGCGTCGCCTTGCGAGCCGTGATAGCATTTATCACATTCACCGCGTTCACAACATCCTCTTTAACTTGATTTGCACATATCGATTGGTCGGAGGCGGCGGCCGCGTCCACCAAGCTTTCCGTGCATTCCACACTTCTTACCTCCACCTCCACGTTTCCAACGTTCCCAACGTTCTCATCGCGCGAGAATTTCTTTACCAATCTGCGCATTTTGCCCCGTATCATTTTCTACCTATTTCACAATATCGCGTGTGATTACGCGCACCACTAGCCAAAGCTCACCAATAGAAGAATATCGCGATATAAATGAAAATTGAATGCTACACAACGATTGAACTGAATCAACTGAATGCAATTCAATCTGATAGCTAGGTGACGATAGAACTAATCAATTTGGTGCTGCAATACACTTCACAAATCATCGCTATTTACTAACATACCGTACAATATATACTCGATAAGATTAGATAAGATAATTCAATATAGAATACAGTAAAACCTGCATTTATGGACACCTCCCACTATAGTAAAATTCTAGCAAATTCAACCGTGATATTGACACTTTTTTTTGTTATCACAGGGATGTACACGTATTTTAAGCTGTAATTGAAGTAAGACAGTGTCCATAATTTCTTGCAAAGTTTTTTGAAAGTATCACACTTGTAATACTTAGAAATCGAACGTTTTTATAAAATTGAGTCATAAAATTACCTACAGTGTAATAAAATGCGATTTTTAAATGAATTTCAACTAAAATATGTTCAGCAAAATTTAAACCTTAAGGATCTTTTAATCTAATTGCACGATGGTCGGCGAACTGAAATAAATTACCCAAATTGGGGTAAAGTTCGAGTTTTGGGGGTAATAGAGCACACTTTATTGTCTTCAAAAATTAATTCCATTATTATTAATTAAACTTTGTCTACATATCGCAAGAGTTTGACTAGCAATTATTTCAATAAACTTCTTGTTTCAGAAACAAACAAAAAATGTAAGCAGAACGAAATTTTTCATATTGTTTCTCGCGCATGCGCAAACTGCCTTTCAATCAGGTATAATTTAAAGGTATTGTATCCACGTTAGCGATGCTATCAAAAATTTCATTTAGTTCAAATGTTTTTTTGCGCGCATGCGTTTAACATGCGTCAATCAGGTGACACAGTCGCCCATGTTCCCCGATTTTACTCTATTACTAATTTCTAAAATATCAAGACCCCTCAGTCTTGTTCATTACTAGAGAAATATAATGTGAATATCATCAACATAACGTCGCCAAAGAGAAATTCTATATATGATACGAAATTTTTCACATGTACTTTTCAAAATTAGCCATATAAACTAAAAATCATGTATTAGAGTCATGCTATTTTGGTTGTAAATAATTTAAAAAAAAGAGCATTAGGCATCCAATCAACCCGAAGTTGGTACACGCAGCGTGGAAAAACAAAGATGGATGATATTGCTGTATGCTTCACGCGCATTTGAATGTGCGTATTTTGCTATTCCTTTTTGCTCAGTGTTTCGCTTTTTACGAAAAACAAAAACGGAATTCACTTATGAAAAGATATGAATCTATATTTCTATAGATGAAATATTAGAAGTACGTGTTAAAGTTACTGCAATTCGATTGATTGTTCGAAGCGCGACTCAATGAATAGGAAACAGATAGCTCTTTACGTCAACTTCCGAATGCTATGATTTTTATATGCAGAAATTCAAAAACTTTAACAATTCTTTACGCAAAAATGACCGTCTAAACTGCATTATGTCTTGACTGCAAAAAAATACGAATTTTTCTATACCAAAATCAACCGATCGGCTTTTAGTCACCCACTGTGTAATCTAAAATGTCCTAAAAACGAGTTAATAATTATAAAACATACCATCGATTTCTAAATGATAACAAATTGATTGCAAATTTAATAAAAGAACGGTAGTCAGTTCATAACAACAAGAAGGGACGTAAATACATAATTGCTTTTTGAAATCATAAAATAAGGAAGAAAATTCATTGGATGTTCATTATCAACCAATATAAACAGTACGATGTATCTTGTAGGAAATCGTACACACTTAATTGTCGGAATTTTCAAACGCAGCATTAGGGTTCATCAAAAATCGATCTCGGTCTTATAATTTAAAAAACAAGTAAACATTTCTAGCTTTCATAAAAAATAGAACATTAAAGATTCTTTGCAAGCGTCTTAAGAAGATATGCGCCATACCCCAAAAGAAAAAAGAAATAGAGAATGCTGAAAATGCTACATAATTTATCAAAAAAAAGGCACTATTCTTCTAAACTCCCCCAAAAAAGCCTAAAGCAATGCAATATCATTAAAATCTGAGCCCTAATATAATATGTACCACAAAACTATTTGTAGTATGTATAATTATAGCCAAATTTGGCTTCTTGCTAGATGTATCAGAATTGAAAATGACTCGAAACCAGTCTGATGTTTGAATAAATATATTAATTATAGAGGATATCACTATTTAATATAAACAAGGTAAAAAATATTTCCCATATCCAAAATGTGGACAAATGAGTTATTATCCACAATTGATAGGTTTTACTATAGATTAAAATATACCTCCACTGATCTCATTACTGTAATCCCTCAATAAAGATGCATCCAATCGCCCATCACTCGCAGATAAACTGCCTGAACCACTTAAAACAGTACCCAATTCCAGTCTATAACCACAATATATACTCCTAGCGTTGACAAGCAGCCGGGCATGCAAAGCCTGGAGTTCATGTCCAAACTCTGGATTAATCCTGATGCGCTCCTCAATCGACACACTCGAATTGCGTTCATCTTCATACCTCGCGCGGTAGTTGTATTCCCCGTTGAATGATATGGACCTGACCAATTTACGCGAAATACGCGAGGAGATACTAGATAGATCACTGCTCTGTGTGTCGATTGATGATGTTTCGCAACTGTCTTCTGGGTTTGATATAGACCGTACTAAATTTCGCAGAGGACTTAATTCACTTGGTTTTAAACTTTCACTATTAGACATTCTTCATTCGTCAACTTTAATTTTAGAAACAACAAAAACGAACATAAATCATACCTCAACTATTCTCGCAACGTAAGTAGTAACTTCAATAACTTCAGAAACATTTTATCTAATCTGTATTATCTAAACTAAATTCGAGAAAACAAATCCAATGGTGATAATAGTGACAATATCAAATTGATAAAGTAATTTTAATCCTCCAAATCAAACAAGGACTCTAATTAAAAACCAATCAGACGTCGCAATCCGGGGTCCTGCTGGTCCAAATTGAAATCGAATGGAAGTTGTAACGTTCGGAAAATTTTCGATCAAAACGTCGTTCTCGATCGTTCACGCCTGCCGCCTCTAAACAGCGTGTGCTGGGAAATTCGTTTAGGCCGGATGACGCGCCGCCCCTAAATTAGGATAGTCATAGTTGACTCTCTGATAGGTACTGTACTGCATTAAAAAATGCAAATTGGCAGGAAATATGGTATTTGGATGATGTCAAAACTTACAATACTTTACGCGTATTGTAAGTTTTGACAAATCAATTTCGTATATACAAATAAAAATAAAACTAGTACAGTACTTACAGCTTAACAATGCTGGGAATAAAAGACAGTGGACTGTAGCTTTTAGAAGGCCTTAAGATTCTTCACTAACTTTAATGCGACCGCAGCCGCAAATCGCAGCAAAGTTCGAGGAGTAGGAGAAAACAATTCGGTAACTTTTGATAAACTTGGAAAAACTTATGTGTGGGATTGTAGACATGTTACTGAAGTTTACTGCCCACGATCCATTTTCCAGTCTGCAATACGCACGCAAAATACGAGTATTTATAAGGCTTCCTTCAAGTCTTTATACCAATATAATATATGAGAATACATAGAGTAAAACAGGGGAATACGTGCCGGAAATACCAGCTAAACCTTTCATTTCTCCTTAAAAAATCGAATTTCTCCATTTAAATTGTATATGATTCGAAAAACGACGAAACCAGGAAATAATTGGGTACTAGTTCCTATTCTTTGAATCGCACTTCGAAGAATCAACCAAATTGCAGTTATAACGAGGTATACGTGATGTGTGTCATCTTTATTCCTCTATATAGATTCATATATTTTCATAAATTGCACAATTTTTCCGGAAAAATGAATGGTTTAACTAGTATGATTCTGTGTATCATTATTAAATCCTGTTCTCCACATCTATGAATTTTTTCAAATCAACCACGTTAAGGAAACAAAAGATATATCGAATATCTGTGTTCCCCCGTTTCACTCTGTTGAAAATGGAAGAAACAAATTGGATTATAAAGCTTTCTACAGTTCCATAGCTAGCAGAATATAGACACATAGTAATTGTAAAGGGTCGTAGGTGAATTTACCAAAATGAAAATCAAATATTTGAATATCATCAATAGACGGATCAATTCCAATTCAAATTCAAAACTTACACTGGAAAAATAACGAACCATTGTTTCACCAACAGTTCCCATCCGCCGGAAGAGAACATTCGCGAATTGGACAGAGGCGCAGGTATCGTTAACCTAAATTTCGAGCAGTTCGAGCAGTTTTCAATCCCATTCCGCACTCCGGATTTCAATCGAGAGGAATTCGCGACGCCATTTACGTCAGAAAGTACATTTCTACGGCAATAAATTTATGCGCATACAGTTCATCTAAGAAGCTTAATTCAGTGCCTAAAAGTTTGCAGAAAAGATCGGAATTTGTTCAAATCAGATCAGACTCTTCACGTCAACTAGGTAGGAACTTGAACTAGGAAGGTGAAAAACGTACATTTTGTTTGCAAGTCCGCGTTGGAAATCCCGAACAGGAGGTGGAAAATCCCAAAAAAACTTCCGGTTAATTACATTTCCAATTCAGCGTCGCGCCACGTCTCTGTAAATGCAGCCGTGCATCATTTATTGCATCCGCAACTGCGGACGGTAGTGACATGATCAAGTCAATTATTTCTAAGTTTTCTAAAGTTAGTTGCCCTCTACAAACTTTACCCAACTGGGAATTTATTTCGTGGGCATTGAAAAATCAGGGCTGATAAAATATTCTTGACAAGACTACTCTATTTATACCCTGTTGTTTCCAAGGATTCGTGATTTTTTATTTACCTACCCTACTCGACATTCTTCTGTACTCTTTTGGAATACAAAATGTACCCCAACACAGATTATATCATGGATATCTACTACATGGCTTGTTTCATGCTTTAAAACTTGCCGGGATTTAACCACAAATGACCACCAGTCGCCACGAGTTGGAAGAACGAAAGTTGGAAAGGATTTGTGGTCCATTTCCTTTGTGTTTTATTATTTTACCTTGACTATAAACTGGAAACTCGCCATCGCTATGACTGTGCGTGAGCATGAGATGACCGTTCCAGTAAGGCCGATCCTGACTGGCTACAGCCACCGATGGCGCTTGTTGTGGAGGCGGTTGCTGCAGATATTGGGGCTGATACTGCTGCTGCTGTAGGCTTTGATTCTGCAATTGTTGATTGTGGATGCGCTGCAGCTGTTGCACAACAGCCGCTGTTTGTGGCAGCTTGGCGAAGCGTTCTGAAGGCTCCAGCGTGTCCAGTTGTTGAACCCCCACACTGGTAGATAAGCACGCTCCAAAGACGTGGACCCAACCCGCAATCAGCAGTGGTCCACACTATACATCACGCACAGTACTCACTGATTAACTAGCAATTTGCCACCCACATTGGGGAATGAACGAAGGTGGTAGTATCAAATCCGCATGAATTATTGCTTTATTGACTACTTGGCAGTGATGATCCACAACACAATCCCAGACCGCGACCACAGAATACCGCAGAATTAGATTGTTTACGCACGAATCTAAACTGAAAATTCGCTGAAACAATGAGCGGCGCGTCGACTCCCGTTTCTCGTGTTACAACCCCAAAATTCCCTGCTCTCGGTCTGTGCACCCCGCGCCCTTCACTACCCCAGAACACACGGCGTACAGTCGAGGCGAAAAACGCTTCCCGACCAGGATCCCGAAACAGTCGACAGACACTAATCGAGGGAGAGCTGAACTCCTCAGTAACGGGAAGAGCCACCCACGCTCGCACACTAGCGCACGGCGAGAGGATGTGTGGAGACTGGATGCTGTGTCAGGCCACAGCCACCGAGAGCGGGGGCGGCACAAAGAAGAGGGCGCGCGCTGTATTACGTCACAGCGGTTGTTATAGCAACAGCAGACATGTGGGAATTTGAATTTAAAGTTAATATTTTATAGATTCCATGACCTTATTTGTTTGTTACGTTCATAAGTGTTACAGGATGAGAGGGATAAGGGTCAAATATTAACTAGCTTAACTTTCGTGGCGCTTAACCCACTGCAGATTGGCAATTATCGATCAAGAAAACAATGATTTACACATAAATACGTTAATAATTGCAGGAGCTGTTTCAAACTAGAAGTAAATCCAATTCCGGTATCGAAATTAACACACCAGATCTTGGTATATCGAATACTGAAAATTATTTTACGGTCTTTCTTTGTTCTAGAGAGCGTTCCTATAGCCATCACGTTTTCTCTATATGTAACTATAAAAAATATCGGAAAACGGTTTTCGGCGCTTCATTCAGAACCTGACTTAAAAACGAATTTTAGATTGGACGAAATTACAAACAAATATATCGTTTTATATATAAACCGATTTTGGATATTTTTTAACTTTTTAATTTTGTATAATTTAATAGATCGCCGATAGAAATCATATACTGTTGAATTAAAAATATCGATATATTCGACAAGCCTAGTCTGGTGTGGTGCGCTTTAACTTCTCAAGAAAGAATCCAATTTTCAACTGCCGATCGATTATAGGATCGGTAGTTGAAAACTTAAAATTACAAAATCGATTATTGAACCTTAAATTTTCCAAGATTTCTAGACAAGCTCTGTTCCTAATTTTCCCTGAATTTTTAACCTACTTCATTCGTTTTTATTTTAAACTGTGTACTAATGTTAAAACATAAGTCAAACTAAACATTGTAAACAAGATTTTCTTCTTTTTTTTCTTTTAAAAAGAGGTTTTGGTCGACTTTGCTTGTAAATAAAGTAAATACAGTCGGATTCGCATACAAGGAACTCGGACTTCACGAATAACTCACATTTAACGAAGTAAACTGAAATACTTGGTTGGTCCAATGTTAAGTATATGGAACTAAATTCAGTTTTAACGAACGAGACTCGCTTACAACGAACTTGTTTTTGTGAGGCGGTTACAAATTTTGGTGACTTCCTCCAAAGGGCATGCTATTTTTTGTTGGACATACCAACATACTTTCACATTTCAAAGTGTTCCCAATTCTAGATAAAAAATTATTTCGTGTATATTTAGTTTTGTAGGTATGCATACTGCTTTATGTGCGTATGTAAATGATTTAGAAAATACTGTCTGTATTCATACTCCTCTATTACGAAACCTCGCATACAACGAACAAAAATCGTGGATCCCTTGACTTTCGTTATAAGCGAGTCCGACAGTATCACAATTTTTCTCCGACCTTGTATTGACATATGACGTTATTCGTTGACTTTGACTAATAAGGAGACGGCATAAGAATTGGTATTACCGATTAGGCCAATTTTGTTGTGGTCGTAGAAGGATCCCCCTAGAGCATTAGGTTAGAGCAGTAATGCGCACTACTGGGAATATTCTCAGAAAATTTGATTCAAAGTTTCCACATTTTTCTTGTGGCATATAAGCTCAAGCTTAAAAATGTGGCAGGCTCCCAAGTGGCCGCGACAGCAAGACCGTTCTCGAGGTCTTCGGTTCGATTCCTGCTTATACTGTTTTTTTTTTTGTTTAGAAGAAAAATGTTGTAGGATTTGATCTCAAAGCAATAAAATTTGCAACCAATAAATTATTTTTTACAGACGAACCAGTTTTTATAAGCATCAGCGCTTTTTTCGTCATTAATTTTTAAAATATGTTTGTAACATCACTTGATGTTAAAAAAAAGCATCATTTGGAGTACTAATTTCACAATAAACTGATCTGTAGCCTACAGATGATGTATTCCTCTACATCTCATCGGGGTTTTAAACAATTTTGTTCAAATAGTGAATAGTTATGGGGATTTTAACCATTACGAAAATACATATGATGTTTGCAGCGGATTTTCCGGAATTTGTCGAAATAACAACTGTTACGAGATTTAATTCATTTGAAATACAGTAGACCCTCGCGAATTCGGACCTCGACAATTCGTAAATGTATGTTATTTGTACTAAATGCTCGGTACCTTGGTCCTCTACAAATAATAAAAACTGTATTTTAACATCCCTCTACAAATTGTACAAAATTCAGAGCTCGGACGAAGGTGATCGGCTTCACCCTTTAGAAATCGTACGTAGGTCGCCGAGAACTCGTTATTATTCGTAACTAACATGTTTCTTCATGTCTGTTTATTTGTGATGTGCGTTCGCCACGACGATTATATTCTTTTGTTTCCATGCATTTAGGGATAAGAGTCGTTTAGTGTTTAGAATTTAATTTCTATTGAGAATTTAATTACTAGCGGGCGTTAACAATAGATGCAATCAAAAATTACTGATTATTACATGTAGATATACGTATATGAAAATAAAAATGCATATATCTAGTGTATCTACTATAAAAATGTACATATTTACAAAATAACCTTTCTGAAACTCACTTTTTTTTTGTTGTCTTCCAATTCTAAGCGTCGACAATTCGTAAACATCTATAATTCGTAAGAAACCCTCGGTCCCCGGTCTAAACGGTACCAATTGAAAAGTGCAATCTCTAAATGAAAATTATGCAAGATAGAAGTAGAAATGCATATTTTAATTTGAAGATTAACTTAACGCTTATATTTCATGACTTTTGTATACATATTCTGTATACAATGAAACTTTTACGTATACTGTTAGTTTTACCTTTTTAAAAATAAGTGTTCGTTTGGAACCCCTAAAAATATGAAACCGGAACCGTTTTAGATACCGTTTAAGAACCGGAATAAATAACGTTGTCTTTAACCGAAACCGTAATCAAAGTTGTTGAATGAAACCGAAACAGTTATTTCACTCGCTGATATTAATTAAAGAAAAAATTGTCCACCTTTCCAAACTTTTTTTTCTTCTAAACTTGTTATTTTGTTCTTACGGATTTCCCTTAACGAGATTTCTCTTTAAGGGAATATTGTGCCAATATTAGTTTCTAATTTTCTAATATTGGACCAATATTAAATGTGAATACCAAACAATATTGGTGCAGTATTGTTTTCCTATTTAAAAACAATATTGTTTTAATATCGAGACAATATTGGAAAACAATATGTAACCACAACTAGGGATTAATTTTATTTATAATACCCTACTCCTAGGTGAGGTACATGTCGGATTAGTGTATATACTCTTAATGGGTACAAAGCGTTAATTACAATATAATTGTTGGCTGATTATAATTATGTAAAATCAGAAATATTTTTCATGTATTCACACCATGGGTACAGCTCCTTTTCACGAAAAAATGCTAACGCTTTCGAAATATTCCGCTTAAATTTACATTCATCATAAACAGCACGGATCGATAACATTTAAAGTAGAGTCCGACCGAAGGTTCGGTTTCGATTTCGGCTAGTTTCGGCAAAAATTCTTGTTTAGGTCGCAGTTTCGGTTTCTTTACATAGCATTTTATTTTCAAGTAATTACCTGCTCAGCTGAATTCTATTTAGGGAATTAAAGATGTGGCAATGACATTGAGTTTATTTTTAGGAGGTAATGGCAAACTTATTACCGTTTTTCTTGTGTATATTAAAAAAGCATTAAAAATGAATGAATTTTCATTTTATTACATGCTTACTTCAAATTAACATATAATTAATGAAATTTTCCAATGTTAAGCTAAATAAGTTCAAATTACCATTAAAACGATGTAACTCGGATTCGAACCCTGGGACACTGAGGATACTCAGAGATCTAGGTTCGAGTCCCAGCCACCGCATAGCTTTTCATTCGTAATTTAAACTTAATTATCAACGCAGAAAGAAACTTCAAAATTATATTTCAAAATCTAATTCTTTCAATTGTAAATACTTGTCTTGTTTTTCTAATAATACATATTCGCAAAATAATCGCAAAATTCGTGCGAATTCTAATTTTTAAAATAGTGCGAATATTCATTATAATAGATACAAAGTTAATAATGAAATTAACTTATGTATTAATTTTGAAAGTTGGTTCAAACTCCCTGTATTCAGATTTGATGTAATACAGCATCGAATGGAAGATGAATGAAACTAAAAAATAACTTACTATCACCATTGACGTGAGATCCATCACCCCGACCATCTCCATTGAGATGTTCAGCCTGTTTCAGCACATTATCACGTATCAGCTCTTTCCCGTTCGCTGGAAACAAAATAACTAAATTAACCAAAACAAAAATAAACAAATCAAAACCAAACCAACACAAAACAGCCCAACAGAAGCAGTAAAACAGAGCAATCAAATACATTCGAATAAAAATCTTTATTTCTTACATCATAACATCATAAAGTGTCAAAGAAATCAACCTTAACTAACTTCTCCAGCTCCAGCTTCAACTCCACCGGCAAATCTTGCAGTCGAGGCGTTTGTACCTTATTTGCCTGCAGGATATCCCATTTGGCCGGGTTCGCGATGATATTCTTAAAGCTCATCGCAAACTGTCGCACGTGCTGATACCTCTTCGTCAGTGAGTACCTCGACTCAATCACATACTGCGACGGATCCACCAACATTGAATAATTTGCATTTTTCACGCATTTGACGCTGCAGTTGACGATCAAATCGTCCATGCAGACGCTGCACAGCAAGCGACATTGCTCCCTTACGAATGGAGTCAATACAAAAGTAAATTCGTACAATGTCTTCGTCTTCCTCCAATCATCCGGGAAGCGAAGGCACAGATCGTGCACGCGTTGTTTGTCGAACGTGAACGAACTATTGCTAAACTCATCGGAACAGTGAATCGGCACGAACCCTTGCTCGAGCATGATAACATAGATGAACATCACGATGATGTCGTATTTAGTCAGCGAGTTTACCATGCTGGCCGGCTGGTCGGACGACGTGCGCATTATTCCCAGCATTAGGGTATAAGACACGGGAACATTCTCGCCGTCGATCTCTTCGATCAACAAGGGAGTTGTCACAGATGACACTAAAAAATGTAAAATATCATACAATTGAGTCTTGGAAATGACCGCATATGATATTCACGAGCAAATGAAACACAGACACATCTTACACTACATATTTCATTCATTATCATTCACGATTCGTGCGTTAAGAGGTTTAAAAGTAAATAATTTAAATCTGCTACGCATGACCGGCCGCCATTGAAAACGCCGAGCTGTGATTGGTCGATACATAAACAGAACCTGTTGATTTAGAATCTACCGACTCTACCGACACCCAAACAATGTGAACATACTCAACTCGCGTTTAAATCTACGCTCGCTACGCACATTATAACCTAAAACGGACTGTTACAATTGTTATTTGTAGCATTTGATGATTCATACCACACACCTGCTACATTCGGCAAACAGCCGACACCTTAAATACACCTATAAATGACTTAAACTTGTGATTATTCCACATATTACACATTGACATTAAATACAATATCGCTGCAAAAGAACAAAACTCATGGCGTTAGCATTGCTGGTGACTGATTGTGTGGATGATAGTTATTTTCATGCTATGATATAATTCTGTATATAATTACCTTTGATAGTACTATCGGCATCGTCTTGGTCGTCTTCTTCGGCTGTTCCGCCATCCACCTTGGAAACTGGCTTACCGCCGACACTGGTAGACGCGGTGCGATTCTCCTCTGCAGCCGACGACGTCTTATCCATACTGCTGCTCTCCGCCATCGCTGGATGCAGGCGCCCGACACGGGCGATAACGCGTATATCGTGGCGATGATGTCCAAATTAGCAAAACTCGACCGAAAGTTAAATTCTTGCCGAACGACTGTTGTTAGTTTTGCCACCGAAATGCGGTGTTGCAATGTCACTAGTAGTTTCAACAACTGCCACTATGTTTTCAACTGGCGCTGCTGTCGTCATTTTCATACGAAGTGTTACGTGAATAATTTAAAAAAAATTTAATTATATATATAATACCTTCATATTCTGTATATTAGTGTATTAAAAACCTAATAATATAATAATAACTCATTATTGTAACTATTATGATTTGTTTTTAAACTTTATTTGATAGATTCCTGATGATATTATATAATTATAATAACATCTTGTAGACCAAGCTGTGTTTTGTTTCGAGTCAACAGCGCAAGCAACATTACAGAACTGTACAGAACCTTCACAATTGTGCTATGGTTTGTTAAATATCCGAAGTTTTTGGATATAAAATAGGTGAAATAAGTACACAGAAATTACGAGAAGTAATATTACAGTGTTTTAAGCAAACGTAGAGATGTATGAAGCCGAAGATGGTAAGATATTGTAAAATATTGCGTTATATATCATAACCTATAATTCATCACCTTCAGAGCAATTTGAAGACGAAGATGGCGAGGAAATCAGCTCTGAGCTGTGGCAGGAAGCGTGTTGGATTGTCATCAACGCATATTTCGATGAAAAAGGTCTGGTACGACAACAACTGGATAGTTTTGATGAGTTTATTCAAATGTCCGTGCAGAGAATTGTTGAAGATTCGCCTCAAATTGATTTACAAGCGGAAGCTCAACATACTAGTGGTGAAATTGAGAATCCTGTGAGTATACAAATCTTAATTTCTTAAACAAATATGTTGTTAACACAAAATTAACTATATTGGAATGATATATAATTCTAAATACAATTTTAGCCAAGATATTTACTTAAATTTCAACAAATCTACTTATCAAAACCAACTCATTGGGAAAAAGATGGCGCACCGATTCCTATGATGCCTAATGAAGCTAGACTACGAAATTTGACATATTCAGCTCCATTATACGTTGATATTCGTAAAACAATCGTCAAAGACAATGAAGATCCTATTATAACAGAAAATCAGAAGACATTCATCGGTAAAATCCCAATTATGTTGAGATCTACATATTGTCTACTGTCCGGGATGACAGATCGTGATTTGACGGAGTTGAATGAGTGTCCGTTGGACCCTGGCGGTTATTTCATAATCAATGGATCGGAAAAAGTCCTAATTGCTCAAGAGAAAATGGCGACTAACACTGTGTACGTATTTGCAATGAAGGATGGAAAATACGCCTTTAAAGCCGAGATTCGGTCATGTTTAGAACACAGTTCAAGACCTACTAGTACACTGTGGGTTAATATGATGGCTAGAGGAGGTCAGGCTATTAAAAAAGCTGCGATTGGTCAAAGAATCATCGCTATTTTACCGTATATCAAGCAGGAGATCCCAATCATGATTGTTTTCCGCGCTTTGGGATTCGTAGCTGACCGTGATATATTAGAACATATTATCTACGACTTTGACGATCCTGAAATGATGGAAATGGTGAAACCCTCGTTGGATGAAGCGTTTGTAATTCAAGAACAAAACGTAGCGTTGAATTTCATCGGTGCAAGAGGCGCCAGACCAGGTGTGACTAAAGAAAAGCGTATTAAATACGCCAGGGAGATTCTACAAAAAGAAATGTTGCCTCATGTCGGTGTATCTGATTTCTGCGAGACGAAGAAAGCTTATTTTCTGGGTTATATGGTACATCGTCTTCTGCTAGCAGCGTTGGGTCGTCGAGAATTAGATGATCGTGATCACTATGGTAATAAACGTTTGGATTTAGCAGGTCCGTTACTGGCGTTCCTCTTCCGAGGTCTTTTCAAAAACTTGCTGAAAGAGGTCAGGATGTATGCACAGAAGTTTATAGACCGTGGGAAAGACTTCAATATCATGCTAGCAGTCAAAACAAAACTTATTACTGATGGGTTGAGATACTCTTTAGCTACAGGTAATTGGGGAGATCAGAAAAAGGCTCATCAGGCACGTGCAGGTGTCTCTCAGGTATTGAACAGACTTACATTTGCTTCAACGTTGTCTCATCTACGTCGTGTTAATTCCCCAATTGGCCGGGATGGTAAACTAGCAAAACCTCGTCAGTTACACAATACTCTCTGGGGTATGATATGTCCTGCGGAGACTCCCGAAGGCGCTGCTGTTGGTTTGGTGAAGAATTTAGCGTTGATGGCGTATATTTCCGTCGGGTCTCAACCTTCACCCATTTTGGAGTTTTTGGAGGAGTGGTCTATGGAGAATTTGGAAGAAATTGCCCCGTCTGCTATTGCGGATGCAACTAAGATTTTTGTTAATGGGTGCTGGGTGGGTATCCATAGAGATCCGGAGCAATTAATGGCGACTTTGAGGAAGCTCAGACGTCAGATGGATATTATTGTGTCTGAGGTATCCATGATTCGGGATATTCGAGATCGAGAGATTAGGATTTATACTGATGCTGGTAGGATTTGTCGGCCGTTGCTTATTGTGGAGAATGGGACTTTGTTGTTGAAGAAGAGACATATTGATATGTTGAAAGACAGGGAGTATAATTATGGATGGCAGGTGTTGGTTGCTTCTGGTGTGGTGGAGTATATTGATACTTTGGAGGAGGAAACTGTTATGATTGCTATGTCTCCAGAGGATTTGAGACAGGAGAAGGATTGCGCGTATTGTACTACTTATACTCATTGTGAGATTCACCCGGCGATGATTCTTGGAGTTTGTGCGTCGATTATTCCGTTTCCTGATCATAATCAGAGTCCTAGGAATACTTATCAGGTGAGTGGGCAAGGTGACAATTATACTTACAATTAGGTAAAGATATCGCTGCTCCGTTTGGTGCAGATTTTTTTTCTAAAATTTTAAATTATAACGGAAAACAGTTTACCGCATTCGATTTAGCAGGGTTTATAGTATTAGTCTTAAAGGTTCAGCTTCCGATTCTATTTATTGGCTATTTTTGGGGAGAAAAACTGGAAGTTGACATTCTTACGCACTCCACACCAGACCCTACTATATAGAAAATTGAAAACCGTTTTCTATATTCTTTATAGTTTTTTTATTATAATTTCGCTTCAATATAGATTACAGTAAGATTTAAAATTTTATTCTGTCAGTTCTGTAATTCGATTTACAAAATTTTTCTGTGTCATTGCACAGCTCGATATTTATTAGGAGTTATTGACTCTTAATTTACTCCTTCCTCTTATTTTCTTCTATATTTTGCGAATGACAATCTGAATAAAATGACATTAGAAACATTCTTTTATAAGTGGAACGGTTTTTGAAGGACCTGTCTCCAAATTACTTCATAACAATGTATTCTATGGAAATTGTCCGATAAATTATTGCCATTGTTTTAAAATTTTTATTTTATGAGGACCACTATGAAAATTACATTTTAAATATTGCGTTGCTGTAAATAGTTACAATTTTTCAACCTAACTCGCAAGAAATAATTGTACCAGACAATATTACTTCTCATTTTTAACATAAAAAAAATACATTTCAACTATGATAAAGATAACTTTCTTTATTTTAAAAATGAGAACATAGAAATCATCTATAAATAACATTTCATAACTTTTTATGTACTTTTTTTAGTAAACATATGACGATTCATGGTCAAAATCAGAATTTTAAAATAGAAACGAAGTTTTAAATTCTCGGTTTATTTTTGGGGTACAATTTCCCTCCAATATAGAATACACGTTAGATTTAAAATTTTAATGTTTCAGTTCTGTAATTCGATTTACAATATTTTTCAGTTTAATTGCACAGTTAGATATTTATTATGAGTTATTGACTCTAATTTACATTTTAAATATTACATTGCTATAAATATTACAATTTTTTTATTATTACAAAATTACACTTAACATTTCATTTATAACTGGAGTTATGCCGATTATAAAATTCATGTCTTTCAAACAATCGTATTTTAAAATTGAATAACAAGAAAATAGCCTCTATAATTTTCTATGCAATATTAGTTTTCCTGATTTACCTTATAGAGTGACGCTGATGGTTTTTAAAAACTTGGTTCGGTCACAGAATTCAATAGTTAACGACGAGTTCTCTAACGAGACTCAACTATAACAACAACAAAAATGGCGTTATAACAAGAAGGACTATAATTTCATAATTATAATGTTAATGACATTATAACCTAGTTCGGCTGTACTTCTGGGCTAGAAATAAAATTCTTCGTTGATATGATTCAAAAAAATACATATTGTTAAATCGGAAATGTCTTGAATTTTGGAAAATTGCCACCAGCCATGAGCCATAAACCCTCATGAGCCTACTAATTCTCGTTGTTGGGTTTTTATTTGTTCCCCTATCTACAATTTATATAACAATTTTGAGAGACACTTTGAGTGGCAATTTCAACGATCAAAATGACTTTAAAATGGTTATAAGAAGTATTTATTTAATCGAAATACAACTTTAATAAATATGTACATACAAATAATATAAATTTAATCTTGTTTCCTTAGAGCGCTATGGGTAAACAAGCTATGGGCGTCTATATAACCAACTTCCACGTTCGTATGGACACCCTAGCACATGTTCTCTACTACCCTCACAAACCATTAGTCACCACACGATCTATGGAATACCTGCGCTTCAGAGAACTACCAGCAGGAATCAATAGCATAGTGGCTATTCTTTGTTACACTGGCTACAACCAAGAAGACTCCGTTATCTTGAATGCATCCGCAGTCGAACGTGGATTCTTCCGGTCTGTCTTTTATCGTTCCTATAAAGACGCAGAATCTAAACGCATTGGAGACCAAGAAGAACAATTCGAAAAACCTACTAGACAAACGTGCCAAGGCATGCGAAACGCATTATATGATAAACTGGATGATGATGGAATCATATCACCTGGCATACGTGTTTCGGGAGATGATGTAGTAATAGGCAAAACCATAATTTTGCCTGAGAACGACGACGAGTTGGATGGGACCACAAAACGGTTTACTAAGAGAGACGCGTCGACTTTCCTTAGAAACTCCGAGACTGGTGTGGTGGATCAGGTTATGCTGACTTTAAATTCCGAAGGGTATAAATTTTGTAAGATTCGAGTACGGTCCGTACGCATACCTCAAATTGGGGATAAGTTTGCATCGCGACATGGACAAAAAGGAACTTGTGGGATTCAATATCGTCAAGAGGTATAAACTTTCACATATTTATAATGTATTATTTAATTTTAAATAATTTTATATCATTTCAGGATATGCCATTTACATGCGAAGGCCTCACTCCTGATATTATCATCAACCCCCACGCTATTCCTTCCCGTATGACCATTGGTCACTTGATTGAGTGTATCCAAGGTAAAGTTTCCTCCAACAAAGGAGAAATTGGAGACGCTACACCATTTAACGATGCTGTTAACGTACAGAAAATTTCTACTCTTCTCCAAGAATACGGATATCATCTAAGAGGAAATGAGGTTATGTACAATGGTCATACCGGACGTAAAATCAATGCGCAAGTCTTCTTAGGACCTACGTATTATCAACGCTTAAAACATATGGTGGATGATAAGATCCATTCTAGAGCTAGAGGTCCTGTTCAGATTTTAGTTAGGCAACCTATGGAAGGTAGGGCGCGAGATGGTGGACTTCGTTTCGGGGAGATGGAGCGTGATTGTCAAATTAGTCACGGTGCTGCTCAGTTTTTGAAGGAGAGGTTGTTTGAAGTGTCGGATCCGTACCGAATTCATATTTGCAACTTCTGCGGATTGATTGCCATTGCTAATATGAGGAATAACACTTTTGAGTGTAAAGGTTGTAAGAATAAGACGCAGATTTCGCAGGTCAAGTTGCCCTATGCTGCTAAGTTGCTGTTCCAGGAATTGATGTCCATGAACATCGCTCCCAGATTGATGGTTATTTAAATTTGTTATAAAATTAAGTGTGCCTAGTATTAGTTAGCTATAGATTTCATAATAATATGTGTACGGATAAGTTACTATAATGTGACTTTAGTATAGATATAGGTTAATGATTTTTTTTTATGAATATTGGAGTTCTGGTAGGCAAATAAATAATTTCCATTTTATAAAAGTTTTTCAGGGTTAATTGCATTGTTTTTTTCAAAACGCCCCAAATCTAAATTTCCGGGAATATACTCTTCAACATAACATGTTTGATTATAGTATGGCCGTAAATTCATTTTAGAAAAAGTTGGCGCTTATGAAGTAAACGATATAATTATGCTTAATTGCTTGACATGTTCACCGTGATATCGTCGTATAAACACAGAGGCCAACAGCTTGACTATAAGTTTTACAATTTAATAAGAACGTAAAATTTAATACTACATCTAGTAGCAATTTGATTAACTTTACTTAATTTCTGTTCTGACCACTTCACGTCGTTCATTTCTTGGGAACAAGTGAAACGCGCCGGACGAGCCAATCAGCCCTATTTCGAAAATTATATCGTCAGTGTTATGGCTGAAATATCGTCTTGAAGTGTCAAAATTGTTTATCGACTGTTTTAGCCGTTTTGAATCTGCCCTACTATTGGCAGATTCAATACGTGTTCTGACTAAAACAGCCATAACACTGACGATATAAATTTCGGAATATGGCTGAATATGATTAAAATTCACAAAAGTTTGTAGGATATTTTGTGAAAAATCTATTGAAAAAGCTTCATATGTCGGCATTGCGCATTGCCCAAATAGGCGCTTTTGGTGCGAGCGACATGGTCGCTTGAATTAAGAGTTTCACGACCTGTCAAATCAATCAACACGAAAAGACTGCGGCACTCTAGTAAGCAACATTGCCTCGTAAGCAATAAGAAACGCAGGGTATGGCTTTATTTGTATAAACTCACGACTTTCATGGGTAATTCTAAAAAAATGGAGTCATATCTGGATCTAATTGTTTTACAAAATATTCTACAATCTAAATCATTTTGGCTGCTCCGGCGCGTTTCAGTCGTTCCCTTGAAATGAACAAGGTGTTATTAGTGGTAAGAGCAGAAATTTTAAGTGAACAGTGAGATTTTTATTATTTCCATCATTTACCTAAAGATGGAGTACACAATTATTATGGATTAAATTTTAATTCACTAAAAAAATTCCACACTTCTACTTTGTTGTACTTATCAAGAAAAGCAATTAATAATAAACTTTAATATAGTTAATGAATCACCAACTTTGTAAACGTTGCAATGTAAACAAAGAAACATAACCTCTTGCTTTTCAGCTTTGCCTAAACTTTAATGCCACGATTTAACTGATTTAACTTTTTTAAATTAAATATAATCTAATATTTGCAGTGTAATATAACTACCATCTATATTCTATGATGTTTAACACGTTCTTAAGTGCAGTTATGTAGCTTTGTATTGTTGAATATTATGTGTGCATGTGGTAAATGTGGTAAACTATTTGACAATAGTGGGTGTGATAAGTGATTATACAGTTATTGCTTTAACTAGAAGAACTTGATTTAACATTAAAATACAGGAAGTAAAAAGTGTTGTAATTGGAGTTTCTGGTATGTACAATTGACATTGTAATACTCAAGGGCCTCAAGGGTATTCAAGGGATTTCTGCAGCCTGTCAAAAGTTAACATTTTGAAAAGCCTGTTAATAACTTCAAGGTCATATTTATTTCAAAATGATAATACAGTAATTTCGTAACGTATTCATTATCAACACATAGTTGCTATATATGTACTAGAAATGACCATCGACATATTATAATTAAATTACAAAGCAAATGAGGTCATGCCTATGCGAGTGCTACGATTGTGCACATTATGCACATATTTTAAAGCTACACTTAATTCCCTGGAAGTTTACAGTGATTGTAAATGACTAATTTTATTGTGACTAAATCGACGGGAATTTTCACCTGTATACGAAATATACAACTATGTGCAGTGTGCACTTTGTAGAAAAAACGTTTCAGCTCTTATTATAAGAGGCGACGTAATAATCACATCAAACAATAATCAATGAAAATGATATATTATACGTAATTGAATGGTATCAACATAAGTCATGCATGCAGTCGATGACCAGGAGAAAATTAGTACAATTATCTTTTATTTATCCGTGGTCAAGACAAGTCAAGTGACATCAGTGCCTCAAGCACTAGAGATCTGAGACATCACGAGAAGTAAATTAGTGGAGTGGACTGGCTGTTCTAGACTTTGTATAGAATGCACAAGAAGAAAAAATTGTAGGTCGAATAGCTAGTTGTGGCCAGTAACACATTCACCAACTTTTAAATATCAAGTCAATTGTAAATTGATGATAGCTAGACTAAATTCGATTTCTCATCACGATCAACATATGAAATCATATTTATTAGCGCAGGGAACATTGGTTTTACCTTGCATAAATTCGGAAATGGCTGTAATTTGGTACATATTAGTTTACTAAGATTTGCTCATTTTTGGTACAAGGAGATTGCTAGTTTTATTTTCTGATAATATAGGGTAGCTGGTCGTAAATTATATGAGTTTTCTATTTTAATCTAAAATTAGTAAAACGGAAAATAAAGAGCAAACAAATTTGCAAATTTTACAAATAATGCAAAGTAAATTTGAAGATTAAATACTAAGTGCATTTTTCGAATTTTAAGACATTTTGTGTTATTTTTAGTTATATATGGTCTGCTTTAGATATTTTTAGGTATCCTTATATATTTTTAGGCATTTTTGGAAACTTTTAGAAAATTTTAAGGATTTTTAAGAATTTATAGACAATTTATGACATTCTTAGAAATTTTTAGGAATTTCTAAACATTTTTAGTCATTTTTGGATAATTTTAGCTATTTTTAGCTACATTTTTATACATGTAAAAAAATCGACAATTTTAGAAATACATTTTTTGAACATTTATAGGTGTAGCCATTTTTATACAATTTGAGGCATTGTTGGCAATTTTTAGAAATTTTTGAGCATTTCCAGACACTTTTACGAAATTATAAAACACATTAAGACATTTCTAGATATTTTAGACATGTTTAGGAATACCTAGATATTTTTAGACCTTTTTGGACATTTTTAGTCATTTTCAGAGATTTTTGAACATTTTTAGACATCTTTAAAGATTTTCAGACATTTTTGGACATTTTTAGTCATTTAGATTTAGAAAATCCTAAAAATGTATAAAAATATCTATGACTGTCGAAAATTGTCTAAAAATTCCTTAGAATGTTTGAAAATATACTTTCTAAAAAAAGTTGTGTGCAAGGATCCATGTTAAGAAGTTGTATGTTATATAAATATATTGTGTAATAGCTTCTTCTTTATTATTTGTATTGTAGCATACATATGTTTCGGCCTCCCTTGGTGGCCTTCTTCAGTGCCT
>JAODVP010081116.1:0-13525 GCA_025400035.1 Tetradonia laticeps
GAAGTTTAAGACAAACTTCTAATATTTCATCTTTATTCAGCAATATAGAATTCATTAGTGAATGGCGTTTTTGTTTGTCGTAAGAAGTGAAACTCATGATCAAAAGGAATAGCAAAATATGCACGTTCAAATGCGCGTGAAGCATACAGTCCATCTCTATTCCTCCACGGAACGTTGGCACAGGTCAGGATTGATTGGATGCAGTCACATATACTTAAATCAATGCTCTTCGCGGCGCAAACTGAAATAAGAGGGCATTTCACATTAAGATTTTCGAAAACTTCGATAATTTTTTACACGAAAATGACCGTCTTATCTGGAATATGTCTTGACTGCATAAAATTACGACTTTTTCTGTACTAAAATCAACCGAGCGGCCTAATTTTTTTAAAATCCACCCACAGTGTAATTATATGGTCATAGAATTTATGTAAAAATTTAAAATTTGAAGTATCAGTTTAATAATATGTAAAAGATTATGTACATAATCTCTACTAGGGTATTTGGCTGCATTTAAAGGAATAGTTCATCTTTGTAGAATCGGGGATACTGAAACCATAAATACTACCTATTTTTCTCCATCTGATCAGATTTACTCACAAATGGCGGAATTATCATATACGCAAACGGGAGAGCAGGCATGTGGAGGCAATATCACAAAAACTTCACTTATCCCCTCTTTAATCCAGAAAACTGTTGTACTTGTTTATGTGCTTATGAAAATCGACCTAGCGGACAATTTGATTTTTTTATGCGGAATGAAAGGCAAGAAACTGCAAGGTAGTTATTTTTTATAAGAAATATCTCAGTAACGAACCACCGGAAACCATACGTTTATATATTAATTTTCTTTCATTGGTGCACTATTTTGCTAAAACTAACCATGCCATGCCATGCACATTATAAATTATCCGACACGGGCGTCTTTTTAATGCTCGTCGTTTTGATGCGTCTTTTTAGTGATCTATTTCGAGTTTGAAAACCCACATATTCCACTCATACTTCAATATACTATTCTTTCATTGGTGCACTATTTGCTAAAATCTTGTTTTAATTTTTTGTAAAGAACGTAAGCTAGTTGTAACCAAGCACGATCGCTCTACAACAATGAACCGCACTACCCATCACAACAAAAGATTTACGATATGAATATATGAATAAATTAAATGAATTCAAATTTTTCATACCAACCATTTTAGTGGATATTTTGGATATTTTTGGAATGAAAAGTCCACCAATAAAAGAAAATACCTAGTATTCGAGGATAATTGTTCTTTCAAACACTTACTCTATTTCGAGCACTCCGCTTCGGGTCGTTCATGTATGAAATCCCTCATAATCCACTCATATTTTAATATACTATAATCAAAATTAAAATATGATAATAATAATATGTAAATATAAAATTATTACTACACGTGCTTACCATGGAAGAGCATATTATTATCATTGCAATCTATTCATTTTGAAAATAAATCAAATGTTATTTACTTACTAATATACAATAGTTTTAAAACAATAAAATTACTTGTTTAGTTTAGGTGCTTTGGATTATTTATTATATAAATTGTATATCTGTCAAATCCAATAATATTTTATTATTAAAACCTGACTGGTTTCGACTATTATATAGTCATAATCATAGGTTTACAAACATAATTAAATAAATAAATATAGGAAACATGTTATTTAAAGAAAGGAAATGAAACTTACTTATAGCGTTTTTAGTTGTTTAATGTAAATGTCAAGAATGAAGAATAATAAAAAATAAATTAAATAATTAAACAAATAGTTAATATAACAGAATTAATGATTCAAATTTTGCATTACATATTTTAAAAAGATCATAATTTTAATCCTAAGAATTATTTAATTCTTCATTCAGCTGTACCAAAAAAATTACTTGTTCAGTTAAAAAATGTCTACATTACGAAAGCTGAACTTTTTAATTCCAAATTAATGAATTTAGAATTAGATTTTGATAATAAAAATTTTGTGTTACAAAGATTACATAATAGTAATAATGACAATAAGGATAATCTTTTTTAACTATTTGTTTTTACAAAAGTTTATCTAGTTTGTCGTTGTTATTATCTATTTTATTTTTAATTAATTATTTAATTTATTATTATTATTATTCATTCTTGACATTTATATCAAACAACTAAAAACGCTATAAGTAAGTTTCATTTCCTTTCTTTAAATAACATCTTTTCTATATTTATTTATGTAATTATATTTGTAGACCTATGATTATGACTATATAATAGTCGAAACAGGTCAGGTTTTTGTTAATAAAATATTATTGGATTTGACATATATCTGTCGTATAAAGTAAAATTACTATTAATGTATTGCAGAATAAAACTTCATTTCTATCAGAAGAGAATCAGATTTTATAATACCAATTGATAACCAATCAGAAATTTATAAATGTGCAGCAGAGAATGGATTCAGCTGTTCAGTTGCGGGTTAGGCCATTGTTGTGAATTACGAAAAAGGATGTATGTTTTGACAGTTAGATCAATGTCCTATTTTAAATAAAATTTGCAAATAATGCCAACCGTCGCTAAGATGTAGCACCAAAGTTTGATAATAAGCGAAAAACACATGATTCCGAAAAATTGTGAGTGAGGCTATTGCTCCACAGGCCTCACACAATCTAATGATACAGATATTTTAAAAATGTTTCTTTATTCTAGATACACTTTAGACTAGCAGAATAAAATAAAATAGACTTGCTTCATCTTCCCAACTGGTCATTATGTATTTACAAACAAATGATTATTTTTGGGGTTTTCACCAAAAATGATAAAAGCTCAGTAAAAAATCAGTGAGACTTTGATTAAATTGATTTTATTGCTCAAGCGGCTCTAAATGATCTAGGCAAGCTTCCTCTTATTATTGCAACCATCTATCAAACACCTTCTAATTTAGGGTAGGAAACATTTATAAATATTTTTATACAATATTATTTAACAAGTTTATATATTTCTTGTAATATAAGTCTTTTAACTAAACAGCAGCTGGTGATCGAAGTTGCCCTACATTTAAGCGCAGAAGTCGTGGAACACCAGAAGAAGCCTAAATAAAATCGCGCAGCCAGTCAATAAGCCAATGCGAAACACGCAACACTAGTGACGCAAAAAGTGTAGCAGGTGCACTACTGGTGGCCTAGTTGCTTGGCGCACAGTGCGCGCTGTACGCGTTCTGATAGATTAGATTCATATCGAAATATGCGTTATATATAAGATTTATTTTTATACCAGGGTTATGTTTGGGTTCTAATGTAGGTAATATCTATACCAATATAGGACAAGAAAGATTAATGTTCCACGTTATATACCATGTGTTTAGATGCGACTAGAGACTAATTCAATAGCTAAAATTGCTAATATCAACAAACTTAGCATGAGCATTTATTAGATGTTACGTGATAATACGTTCAACGTATTTTTAACAATGCCTTCATTAGCATTATGAACATTAATGCAAGCTCTCGTTACTGTTAATACACTTGTTGGACAATTTCTTAGCATTGATTTACAGTCAATACTATGCAACTGTTTAATGTCCCCGCTGCATTATTCACGAGTGCGCCTACACGCGTAACACGTGTCAATTGCCAATGTCTAAGTGCGCAACATCGATGCATTATGTAAGCGGCGGCGGCAGCTCAACGCTCGCGGGAACGCTTACGCCGGGCCGTTTTCTGCATCAGCCATCTTAACCGCTTCCACCGCCGCAGCGGCGTGTGCTGTTCCAGCCCGTCAACTCCATCGGCGCCAGTGCAAGGGGATTGGGATACTTGATACGACAACGACATCAAACGGCGCGCGCACAATCTGCACCACACGAAATGCATCTATGGATGTTGATATTAGGCGCTGAGTGAAATAATCATCTTCGGCATCAATAACAATGTATGTAAAGCTGAGCAGGTGGAGTAATATGTGGTTAGCAGGTATGTGCTGCAGGCAGCCGGAAGTAGCTTCGATGAGTGCGGTAGAGATAACGAAGTAATAGTCTACGTAAGGTTATATCAGGTTATGTTGAGTTAACTCTCAATTTTAGTATTTTCAATGAGTAAACATATTTCATGTCTATGTATGAGTGTCTGTAATTGTTACTGGGTGTGTGTAATTACCTTAATCATATGAATGTAACTGGTCGGTAGGCGTAAAACCGCATCTCCTCAAATAACCCTGGTAATACACGCTCGTAATCTTGGTTAATGTCGAATGTAAACACATGCAAGGCGGATTAGGGCCGGTTAAACTCGCCTTGTATTGTTCTATTGATTCTATATACATAACCCCAATTCATCAAAGCTTACTTAGGTTATGTTAGACTATATGGTGACATTACATTTAAAAATAAATGTTTGCTCGTGTTTCAGATCTGTAATCGGATTTGTTTGCTATCTCCCAGCTATTTCTACATGTTTTATTGCAGTTTACGAGAAACTGGCGAGTTTTATGTTGCAATTTCCACATTTCGTATTTCCTCACAAGGCGCGCGGGTTCCAGAAGAAAACTCCAGGGTGTGCATTCACTGACACGTCGATTTGACGCCAACCAGAACATGGTAAGAACTGTAGTAAACTGATTCATCCAATTCCGATTGTATGTCACTGTCTGCAAACGTCTGCTTACAAAATAGAGAAAAAGTAATATCCGGATCTATACAAAACTCCGTAATGCTACCGGATATGAATGTTTCAAATTATTCTTAGCTAGCTTCATAATTATAGCCCTAATTTGTTTCTTATAAATGTGAGTTTATTGTATGAAGTTATTTATGTGGTCAAAAAGTAGATGATGATATCAACATAAATATAGTCCTCCGACGCACTTTATCTATATGGCATCTTCCTGAACAGCTGTACTCCAGGATAATGCGTTTCAGATGATGGGATTCGACGGCAAGAGGTCCTTCCGCGACGTGTGCACATCAGCAACTTTAGTATCCGCGCTTGGTTCGTACTGTCGAGGGAGCAATTCCAAGGAGATAAAAATGTTTGGTTTTCGTCGAAATTTTGCTTAGGTAGATATACACAAAACTCTCAATGCAATCCTTGCAAAGTAAACTGACATTCCTGAACAGGATATTATCATTAAATATAAATTTAGATGCATGCTTTAAATGTCTGCGCTCATAACATTCGATAATATGTAATCCGCAGTAAGCAATAATCTCGAAATCATTCCCGCCTAATCTATACAAACTATAATTATAATTATAAGTGGGTTTCGCACCCGTTGTTTGATTTGCAAGTCAGTAATTCTTCGTTGCCTGCTCCAGAGTTAACGCTAACGAGCTGCAGTATAATCTCGCTTTGGCAAATGCGGCAGATTCAACACACAAATCGCGACGAACTGGCGGAGACAAATGTTTTTGCGCGCTTCGTCAGTCTCGAGCTGAATGTAAAGCGTAAAGGGCGAAAATATGCTCGCAGCTATTACGAAGTACATGTATACATTATTAGGATCTATATATGTATAGATACAACTACAAATAGAAGTAGAACTATGAGGACAAGTACAACTGCATGTTTACTTAATGTTGGCGTACAATCAGTGATGGTTACGCTCTGTGCGTGTAAGTCACACAAGTCTCACAAGAAAACTAAGTTTTGTGCGCTCGCTAGGGACAGCACTCGCATAAGATCCACATGAATATTGTATATTGTAGACGAGACTAAAGATAGAATTGTCGTTGATGAGATGAGATGCGACGAGATAAGTTTAGGCTAAGTTTAAGCTTTGCTTGTTGAACAAATTGTGCTGATTTTTATATGATGTCGTGGAAGAGCATTTATAACTGATTTGCTTTGACATCATAGAAATAAATATAATCTTTATTTCTTAGAAGAAATATGCTTGGATTGTTATTGTAGATCAGGGGTTTCCAACTCTTCAAGGCATGAGGGCCAAATCGAAAACTGGATAAAATTTCGGCCGAACTTATAATAGGCTAGACAGAAAAGGTGAGTCCGAACTCTATCAACAAACTTCTGGAGAATGAACCCTTGCTCTGAGTTTTCTGAGAATTTCGATATGAAGAACTCAATGTATCCGAGAGTGCATTACGGAGTGATAGGACATCTGACTACATCATATAAAAATTTTAGATTTATTACAAAAACAAAAAATAATGCAATTTTCCAAAACGTGTTTTTCGTGCCAATTACACCATATTATGGGGAACATGGGACGGGTAGCGGGGTTACTGGACCATCCAACTTAATCAGTCCAATTTCAAGACATAAATTTTTTTTTATAAAATAAGTATTGTTGAATAATGAAAATATATAATAAAATATTATTATACCAATATTTTTTGGTGCTCACATTAAATATTATTTCAATATGGGAAACAAATATTGGTACAATATTTGGACAATACTGCATTTCTACCTGGGCGCGGCGGTTCCATGTATACTCTATATTTCATTATTAAATTTAATTTTATAATTCTTCCAGATACGCGTGGAAAAGTTAGGCTATTAAATCTATAATATTTTTATCGGAATAATTGAGTCAAATTCTCAATTTTATTTGGCTCATGAGACGCACATTTTACAACGCGCATTAAAATTATAGGTGTATTGAATTTATTAGCGCATTTATTGTGGTAATTTAGCGCGTTCAATTTTTATCGAACCTCCTGCGGCTCAATCATAAAATATAAATAAATTTATGAGATAGAGTTGATACGAATGGCAATAATAAATAATTTACAGGATTACATTACCCGCCCTAGCGCACACAGACGTGAACACACATTAGTGGAAATTAACTATAATTTAACTATACTAAACCGGGTTGATTATATATTTAATACCATTATATTTAATACAATTACATTTCCGGGAGTAGTGATTAGCAGTGATTTAATTTGCTTTAATTACTGACAATTGCAAGCTTCATGATGCTTTATGCCCCGTGGCTAGTGGTAATTTTCATATTTCAGTCTCACCTTCGTTTTAAACCAGAGGTGAAACATACAGGATGATTTGAAGCGCGATGCAAAAGCTTCCAGGAGAAGGCAGCCTAGACCATTTAGAACCATTTGAGTCATAATCATTTTTTTATCCTTTTATCGGTTTGTGTGAAAAATCGCGAAATAGTTCAATTGGTTATAAATAATGACCAGTTCGGTTGATGAATCAAGTGTTTTTAATTTTATTCTATTAGTATAATGTGTAAATACAATAAAAAACCATGTGTAAAACAGATTATTTTTTAAAATAATTTTAAAAATTTACCTTACCTTCAAATATCCGTTAAAGAATAATCTGATGTAACAGATGTTTTAAACGTGTTTTTTTATTAAATTATACTAATAAGGATTAAAAGCACTTCATTCATCAACGCAACTGGCTTATTTACAATCAATTGAACTGTTTCGGGATTTTTCTCGATAAATAAAATCCGTGACACTTGGACTAAAATGATTTTGGCCCAAATGGTTCCAAATGGTCTAGGCCTGTATGTATGTAGATATATATTTTCTGAATGGTCCACAAATGCCAAAATTTTGAATTTCAAATGCAAACATTTTCATCCTAAATTTCGATGCATTGGGAACTTAGGTCACATCCACCAGGAACCGGAAGTTGCAAACCTTGCTCACACCACACTATATCCTTATGAATCGACTGCCTTTTTGGATATCAGGTATGCATAAAGTTTCAAGCTCTAGTTATAATTAAAATGATGAATTTCTGGAGCGGAAGTATTGCTCTAAACCGATATTCGATATCTTTAACCGTTTTAGAGTAAGTATGGCAAATTTGTCGATAAGGTTTGGTGTCCACATTAGGAGAATGCATTTTAGAAAAATATATAAATCAGGTACAACATCTGTGGAAGAGACTGATATCAGCTGTTACAAGTATGTATGGAAACAAAGTTAAAATCAAATTTAAAAACTTCAAAATTTTCGTAATGTATGCCATCAGTCTCATATTCTCAACTTCAATAAGCGTGTATATTTACTGTTTATCTGTTGTATCCTCAAAGCAATCTCCACTTAAATATTTTACTTGTCCATGTACGTACTGAAGCAAAAAAATTAATTAAAATGCAAATTTATTGTAATCACCCCACGTTTGCCATATGTAAATACTATTGGGAGCCGTTTTCGCGTACGAGGATTACAGGCGCATAAATCACGAAAACGTGTCCTGCAATGTGTCAAAGTGGCTTTAGTGTAGACCATATACTGTTTTTATTAAGTTTGAGCTCAAACACAGCACGCAAAAAAAATCAGTTAGAAATGCAATATCATCCACAGGCTCATGATTAAATTTTATTATACGCTGTCATTTTGGGGCTTAATCTGGTTGGAAATACAACAACTCCATGTTTATTAAAATGGCGCAGCATTTGTCTTGATGTTTCATTTGCGCAGCTTCAACACTTTACGATGCTGGGCATATTTGCGGGGCGGCCAGAGTCGGGGAAGTTTCGTATTTGCAAAGACGCAGGACCGAGTAAAATTAATTAAGTCATTATAAAACTCAGCGAGATTACTTTTGGCTTTGGCGCTTGCCGGAGCCAGTCGCCAAGAGGTGGTCTCTGCATAATTCTTCTTATGTTGTTTGATGTTGCTTGATGAAATTTGTTTGCCCGCTAATTTTCCACGTGGCGCGGACAGGTAAACTCGTAAAATTCAATTTTATGTTTAATAAAAAGGGAAATCTTGGTGTACCTACCCCTTGTACATACAATATTTTGCATTTAATTGCTTTTTCTTCAATAAAAGAAATAAAAATTAATTACCTAACGTCCTTTGCTGTACTCTCTATAACATTTTTTATTATTAATTAAAAAGAAAGAATGCTGCCTATTAAATATTTACGTGTGACCTATTCTTGTATTTTTCATTTCCTGGAAATACAAACCCCGAAAGAAAATTGAGTGAGCAGAACAGAGTAAAAGCGAGGTAAACAAACGCATATTATGAGTAGAAAGCCAGGAGCCTTCCTAACAAGAACAAACCACGGAGAATAAGAATGAGAATAAACAGGAAAAGCTCAGGTGGTCAAATGACCTTTCACGTTACAAGTTTATATCTTATTTAAAGCATCATCGTTCTGGAAGGCTTCCTTTCATGTATTTGTTTCAAAATATCAAAACAAAATAAGAGAATGTCAAAAGCGGTTTGAGTTATAGTTAGAGGATTAGTCATACTATGAATTAGTTAATTTGATATTATATGTACACGTATTTAGTACCTTAGTCATTGCTTTGGATGATAAATTTCAGCATTGATTATTCAAGTATACCACGACATCTCCTGATTATGATTTGACAGATAATTACGAACCCGCAGTGTTTCAACCGCTGCATACTACTTGTATATATAATGTAATAAAGGAAAGTATACTGCCAAAGAAAATCATAAATAAAATCAACGTAAAAAGACCGTTCGACCTCCCCTGTTCCCCTGTAATTACACAGAAAGCACAGTCGAACAAAACAGCAGGAAAGCAGGAAAACCCAACGCGGCGCAGCAACAGGAGTACATTAATCTTTCTTGATATTAATTAGGTTAACAAGACATATTATCGCGGCTTACGATAGAGAAACGCTGACACACAAAGCGCTAACTAAACGACGGACAATCAACGCAGGATAAAATAAAGCCAGCAATTTATGCTAATTACACTGTTAACAACAATAAATTATACGGAGAGGAGGAAAAATTAATTTCATAATATATATAATAATTCAATAGGTATTACAAATGTTCCAACAAAAGACTTACCACCTCGAACTTCACAGTCCAAAGCCAAATCGGAATTCTCCTGCAAAGGCCCAATCACACCGTCTCCGGAAACTTCTCTTCCGGAATGATACAGAATGACAGCGTGCGGAGGAACTGCAAGCAAACACACAGTTTAGTCGCGTTTTATGCGAGTTTATGAAAGTTCACGAGCATGCACAGGTGATTTAAACTTTAGATAATGCTTCACTCAAGTTTGCCGAATATTATATTGAGAGGAAGCGCGCCGAGCGCGTAAGCTTGTAATTGTTGTCGAAAGGTGCATGGCAGTGCAAGGGCCGGCGGTGTTTGCGCAAGTGCTGCCCTCGCTAAGCGCATGTTGGTTCAAGTGTGCGCGCCAGTGTGTTAGTGTTGTAACCGCCTTTCTGAAAACAATTATCCAACTACGTGCGCGACTAAATTGGAACTAACTTGTTTAATTTAATTCGCAATTATTGCGGCCGCCGCATAACGATTTACGTTGTGACGAAGTGGAAGGAAGCTGTCACAAGCTAACTTTATATTCAAAAAGCTTTGTTTGATATAAAGACGGCAAGTATCATTTTACTAAATTAATAATTCAATAATACATTAATAGTGTTGTAAAGAGTGGTGCAAAATTTTTTTCTCTGTTACATTTGGAACATATTTTATAGGAAAGTGATGTCATATCGTTCTCAATCTTAATATTCTCTAGCTATGTTGAAAAAAAGATTGAGAAATAAACATAGACATTATGTGTCATCAAAGAGGAAACGTGGGAAACATAGTACATGTCTATTTTCTGTTACGAAGAGACGCATAAAGACATATCCTAATAACACTTCATTTTTAATTTTCTTGAGAAAAACCACAACAAAATTCTGCACAAAGAGGAAATTCCGATGGGTTATTCTCACCATGGGGACATACTACCCTACTTTTTTATTCTCTGCTACGAGGATATCTTCATGATAGTCTGTTAGATGATTTCACTCCCTACCGACGTCTTTATTAACTAATATCGTCCCTGCAAGACTTTGTGGCGCCGGCGGAGTAGAAACCCACCTTCAGACAGTCCTCCGCAGGTGGCCACTTCATTTCCTGCAGCTAAGTGCTCAATCCTAGTCCACAATTTCCGTCCGCGAGCCGGGGAGCATTTGCGTAAGCCGCAGGGCAAGCATTGTAAATAAGCATTGGGGGCGGCGGTGACGCGGGAGTGCGGCTTTGATCCGTCCGGTTTGCATAGCACGTGCATTGTAATATAATTATATCTGCTGTAATTATTGCTAATACCATTTCATTGGCGATTGACTAGCATTATGATTTTCAATAATTATAAATTTCCTTTTTTAAAGTAACTTAAATTATTGCTTGAAAAATAATTGATAAACAATAACACTACTGTATAGAGCAAGTTACGCTGCACAAAACAGGTCTGTAACATTTTGCAATTGAAGCAATAGATAAGAAGTTATTGATGTTTAAAGTTTTGTTCAACTGACCAATCACAAGCAGTCGTGGGGTGGGAGTGCAGGCTGCCTGTGGCATATTATTGGTAGACTGAAGAAAGCGAATAGCCGTAGCGCTAAGAGTTGATTGATCAATTCAACAACTTTTCAAACATCAATAACTTTTTAATTGTACATTTTATCAAAAAATGATAAGGAACTTTTTTCTCGTCTTTATAAGTTTTTAATCTTTCACTATTACATTAACTTTTCTTGTTTTTACTCTCTTTAGTAGTTAATCTTTTTGTTACTATATATTTGAAAAAGAAAGTTTTAATTCCATATCTAATTTCCATAGGTACAAGGTGATATCCACATCCCCATCCCCGTTCACATTCGCACACTCCATCGCCATTATCCCGCAGGGGAGTTGGCGGCAAATAGCGGCAAAGGACGGCAAACGCGCGCGGTTTGTACGAATGCATCGGCGGCTGCAGCCAGCAATAAAATGTGAGCGCGCCAGGCGTTCTTTATCGTTCGTAATTGCCTGCGCTCCTCATCATATTACTTCATCTTCAAATTCAACAAAAACTACCCGCCGGCTCTCGCGCGCGCACAATTGAAACAATTTCGTTTAATGGCATCGCGTCCCCGGTCGGCGGCGTCGCAGGACTGAGAATTACGACCCGTCGAGACGATCCAACCCACCCTCAAACCATCATGCGCAAACACGATTTGTGCACTTTTTAATAACGCATTAAAATGTACGCTTGTGCGACTACCGGAATACGGTTGGCTGTAATTTAGGAGCTAAATTAGTTTTTATTTAGTTGCGAGCCGGGTGTGCTCATAAAACTTGAACAAATATTTGTGTAATATTCATTACAGTATGTATGACTAGTTTATGAACAAATTGACCTCAAACTAACGTGGGGTTCTATGGGTTTCGTGCAAAAACCGAATATGTGGCCAGAATAATAAATGATCATCATAATTGCAAAATTTATAAAGCACATTTTTTGGGCTGGATGAAATTCCAACACGTAGAAAACAACGAAGAGACGACGACGGCTGTGAATTTTCATCAGTTTGGTATTTTTGGTATTTCTTGATAATAAAAATGGGATAGAATACTAAAAACTACGAACACCAATCCATATGACCAATCTCCCTTGAGATAGCAAGAAAGGGGCGCTTCGCTGTATCATAGACGTCGCCGCGAATTTGACGGATTTTTTTATTTGATAATAAATTCCATGCTAATCTAATATATAAAATTCTCGTATGACAGCGTTTGTTACCCAACATTTCCGAAACGGCAGAATTGGTTCTAACGAAATTGTGTGAATTAGATTATTTACCCGTTACAATGCGTACTGTAAAATGTAACTGGAGTAATTATCCATAATTTTGTACATAAGATAACTTGTAGTTTTAAAATACTTAATTCAAAAGAAATACATAGGCGAATTTTAATAAGTCAAGTCTTGGATTATAAATTATATAAAATAGTAATAATCAATATATCCTATTTGAAGTATTTTATTAAGTTTCCGACGGGTTTGGGTTTTTTTAACCTCCATCAGGGATTTTAAAATGTTTTTATGTAGTTCACTTGGGCTATATAAATATATAAGTATATTTGTTTGTTCACCAAAATTGATATTGAAATTTCGATTACTTTTCGAGCATTGAGGAAGCTAAAACTGTCAGGAAGTGTCCGGACATCTCAATTATTTGTTGGGTACTGACCGATTGGTCCTCCAGTATGCGAGGAATTGCCAAAATAACTCTGCAAAGTAAAACGCATACGCAGTATCGTTGTCTAACAACACTTACTTTCTTGTTTATTATGCAATGTTGGTTATACCGGGTGGTGACTTGACGGAAGCACCTACCTAATTATTTTAGAGCAAATGTGTATGTGGATTTTTTATAGAGAAAAAAAAAATTCCGCGTCCAACCATACCATTGTTTTCTTAATTGAACCACTGATTGGAAAAGGGAAATGAGTCCACAATATACAATACAATTGTTCACAAATTAAAAAAAACATTTTCAGCTGTTTCCTTTCCATCCAACTGTTTTGAGGTGTATTGATGATTTGTAGTGCTAAGCAAAATACACTATTTGCTTATTAAAAAATTTAATTATTATAATTATAAATGAAGTTATTTTAGTTTATTATTGCTTGGACTCATTTCCATTTTCCAATCATTTAAAAAATATTTTAATTTTGTACAGGTTCTGGGGTAAATAATGAGGTTTTGTCTATGTAACCAGAGATAAACATTATATAGCTTTATTTATTAGATAATAGT
>JAODVP010081558.1:0-13500 GCA_025400035.1 Tetradonia laticeps
AAGTATAAAACTGTGCCCGTCACAAATCTTTAAGTTGTGATGTTTGGGACCGGTTGGGTTAGGTTAGGTAAGCCTAGGTTAAGTTAGGGTAGGGTAGGTTAGCGTTTCCTTCACGATCTCTTTCATTACTGCTCATTTTCTTCAAATTTCACAAATTTACATATCAAAATCCGGAGAATTTTACGTAGATCAAGAATATGAAAAATTATTTTAATAAAAGTTTTTTAGTTCTCGAGATCATTGCGGACAAGTGTTTTCGAGATATTTTCGAAAAACTGTTTCAAAACTCGGGACTTTGAAAAAATTTCGATCCGACAAATTTTTTTAATTTAACAAATTTATATACCATAATACGTAGAATTTTACGTAGATTACGATTCGCGAAAGAAAAGTAGATAAAAGTTGTTTGGTTCTCGAGATATATTGTTAAATAGGTTGCAAAAGTCGGCACTTTGACGAAAATCGACAAATTTATTAAGTATCAAAAGTATAAAACTGTGCCCGTCACAAATCTACTCACCCACAAGGACGTATAGTACCATTGCTAAGCACAAGGGTACTTACAATTAGTAGAAGAGCTGTGGAAGAGTACAGAACTCTACGCATGAATGCCTGCTGTCAGAAGACCACTGGATTATGGCAAGCGAAGAGGATCATTTCCACGTGTACCAACGGGGAGAGAATTAAGGCTCATAAAGGGCCTACTTACTGGGCACTTCACTGTCAACTATCACCTGCACAAAATGGGCGGGTCTACTACAGATTTGTGCAGATGATGTGGCGACTTGGAAGAGACCACCTACCATCTGATTTGCGAATGTATTCAGCTACAGTGCAATAGGGATGACATTCTTGATTCATAAAAGCTTCCCAAGTTGTGGAACTGTCCCCTAGGGAGCTGATAAGTTTATGATAGCCTTCAGGTAACCTAAGTATCACACTGGTTTTAAAACAAAAGATCCTTTCGGTCGAAGGGGTGACACAGGGATTGTCAACCGTGTTAAAAACATAGTGACAGCAAGACGGTACTTAGCAGGCTCACTGATACTGTCACCAAATCAAAGCTTGTTTATAAGGCCACCGTAGCCATCCTTAAGTTGTCGGAGTACAACGAAGTATCCGTTCGCTGGGTACAAGGCCACAGTGGGAACATAAACAACGAGGCGGCTGCCTGGGCAAAAGCCTGGGCAAGTAGGACCAACCTTCATAGGCTACCCACTAACAAGTACTACGAGCAGATTTCTTAGCTTAAACAGGCCCCAACTAGCACTGCTAACCCAATTGCTCACCGGGGACGGACCAATCAAATATTTGCTCCATGAGATGGGCCTGGCCGATGATCCAATCTTCCGGGATGAATGGAGGAGGAAGAACAAACAATGGAACACATCACATATGACTGCGATGAAAAAAGTATTTCTGAAATGTGAGACTACCGATTTCAAACAATTGAAGGATCACCTGCTCGACAAGTATATTACCTTTGCGAAACAAGCTATGATAGACCTAGAAGGGTGAGCCTAAAACACCGGAGGATGTCGAATGGGCCCAATCCAGGGTGACCTAGGTGCTGCTGGGTGGCTTTCCACTCGGTCCTCCGCGAATAGAATGGAATGGAAGGTGGACCACGGAAAATGTTGTTCGTAGCTGTTGCGTACAATGTGTATAAGGTTAGTACGTGTGCTGCGCAGGGACCAGGTCTTAAATCTAGTATATCCAACCTCTGCAGTCTTGTGAACCATATAGAAAACTTGTATAAAATGCCTGTCCACAAACGTATGACTGCCACCAGTCACAAACGTGACTGTGCTAGACATTTTGGATGAAGCGATTCTGGAATGCTCACCAGATTTAAGTGGCCCAACTGTCATTAAGTCATGAAGTGTAGGTTAGGTTAGGTTAGGCTAGGTATTTTTGTAATTTTATATTTAATATTGGTGGTTGAATTTCGACCTTATACTAATCTGTCTAATTTTAAAGAAATCATTTCATTTGACTTGATAAAATACTAATAGAATGGACGTAATAACATGTTTAAATTCAAACCAAAAATGTTTTCTGTGGTCTTGTGTAATACCCTTATTCAGTAAATTGAAATACGTGCCCTAAGTGCTAATTGAAATATAGATATGTATACTTCGAAATGGAAACATGTGTCCATCGGTGCGTCTTGTATAACGCCTTGCAAGCCTTATAACACTTGGGCCTCCTTTGTACCTTTGGCAGGTCCCAGAGTTTTTAAGTTCTTTGGTCAGAGACCGTATCAGTCAGGTATACATTTAAAAAACAAATAAAATTTCTCTGGATCATATAATACATTTTATTAAGTTTTCCATTTTCAGTGCCCATTACGGATTCCTTTAACAACTTCGTTTAAAACGGAGAAATTAAGATCAGTTTTGGATAAAGCGGATTTCGGTTAATCGAGTACCAATTATATTAACTTAAATGGAAACCCATTTTATCATTTATTTTTGTTTAATTGTAAAACCCACGCTGTGTATGTATATTTCCTATATTACACAAGTATCTGCATAATACAAAGGAAAAGAGTCTGTTGTAAGAGAAGGAAATTACACCCCGGAGCTGTTTTAGAACGTCTTTTGAGCGGTACAGTGTACAATTGGGGGAAACAGTCTTCACAGTTTTCGCAGTTTACACAGTCTCCATAGGCCGTCGCAGTTTTTACATTGTTGATGAAAGGAAGAGAAAGGTGAGAGGAAGGCGCAAGGAAAAAGGATAGCAAAACCGCCGACATTGGTAACCGTTTGTGCACTTTATTCACTTTGTCCACTTTGTGAACTGTCATTCACAAATGCAAAGGACTTTGCGATTTCTATTTAATGCATTTATTCCTTACAATAATATTAATTTCGTTAAATAGAAACAATACTGTGGAATTCGAATTATGTTTTATTGAAATGGAATCATTTCACGGGCATTTTTAAAGTGAATGACACAATAATACAATTATTAAAGCTTTCCTGGACGATAAAATTAATTAATACGCACTATCTATTCTACATATATGATGTGATATAGTTAAAGCAGTAAGGAACTTAACTAATTAATTAGATAATTTTAAAATTGCATGAATGAATGAATCAAGGAAGGAATGAAGAAATGAATCCCAAGAATCGCCCACAGCGTAAAGATATTAGATACAATGAGTCATACTGCAAATAGCGTTAGAGCGTTAGGGAATTGCTACATTTGAACGTGCAATGCGAGCGCGTGGGGCGGCATCGGGGGTGTTTTTCCCGCTGCGTTTTCGCCAACGTGTGTCACCACATCGTACACTTATACACACGCACAGTGCACATTAAATTACAATACCTTACATTCTTCTTATTGCCTATTGCTCATTCCCCAATACTCATTGCACAATAACCTAATATAGACTATCATAACCTAACTCTGACATATTACACATTTCACCTTTTCCATTTCATCTATCGAATCTGAATCATCAGAGGCTGTGCGTGGAACTCGTAAACTAAATTCCAGAATTTCAGGACATATTTCAATAGTATGGGTGAGGAAATCACGTGGGCGTTGAGCTCGCGTAGGCGATGATTGTGGGGGCAGCGCAACGCAATGGAGCTAAGGCAGAGCGGCATTCAATTCGGGGGTGGCACGTGGGACAAACAGTCGAATGTGTACTATAAACTGATTGTGAGTCTAGGACTAGGATCCGCAATGTGTATCATCACATAATGAACGGAGTGTTGAAGATTAGATTCTCAAGTGCAAATGTGAAGAAGAAAAGTAGTAAAGAAAAGTGCAGACGTGTCAAGAAAGTAAAATAATGAATCTGATACCGATAGATAAGTAAGGATAGACAAACAGAATAGGGAAACAAGAATATGATTAGAGAATGGGGAAGATAGAACAACGAAGTCAGAACTCGGAAGGGACAAGAAAGAAAAGAGGGAGACGTATTTTGATTAAGGTAATCGACGTAATAAACGTTCCATGTGGATAGAGGATAGAGAAGACTGAAGTAGAGTGAAGTCATCCATCCATTCCTGCTAGAAAAGCAGGAGTTGCTCGTTCCTGTTAGTGATGCGCGCGCGATCGTGACAATAACACGTCTAAACTATAAAGTAAGAATTAAAAAGTTAATACTCAACGCCATCTAGTGTAAAGGTTTCAAAATACTTTATCTAAATATATTTTATGCTGTAAAGACTTATAACCTAAAATATTTGAAAAACTGAAAGTGATAAACAAATAAACATTAAAACTAAACACACAAAATGGCATTTGAAAGAAAACGATTACGATCACTCAAAAATTCATTATCATCTACAGCATCTGTATCATCTTTATCAACGTTATCATCCGAACACTTGCACAATTCGCTAGATTGGGATTCACCATCTAATAAAACTGGTACTGTCAAACGACGTCCCAATTCCGAAGAAGAGACAAATTTATGCCACCTACAGTTTGCTGCTTTTCTCTTATCAACAGCATCACCAATGACATTAACAACCACTTCTTATACAACTGCATTTACAACTTCGTCAATAACGTCATCAGATACCGATTCGGGTATTGCGTCGCCACTGTCGCCATCTTCACTCAATTCGTTTCATGGTTATGCACCAGCTGCTTGCGTTAGTAATCATAGTAATATAACCAAACCGCCTAAATTAAAGAAAATAACTCACCAATTAACTCGTCAGTCTGGATTTCATCCGATAGATGGCGCCAACGCCAATTTTAATAAAAATAGTGACATTGCCCATGAGCAATTAGTTAGTGATATTTACAAAGGATATAAACATGGAGAAATATACACTCAACAACGCAGAACAAGAGATATTGATGATGATTTACTCACTGATTCTAAGGTAAGTAGGTAGATGATTTACTATTGTTTGTTTGGAGGTTAAGTGATCACATTTCATGTTTATAGGCTCAAACGGCTCGAACCACGCACAATAAGTGGTTTATTAACTAGTACTGTATTGTATTACGAGTGTCTATGTGAATGTGTGTGATAATTATCCGGTGGCACGCGACCACCAAAAACCCCAAAAGTGCACGACATAACCTAACTCTCCTACACTCCGCATGTCCACATGCTATTGGTGCATTGTGCACTCGACTGCGTCGTATTTGCTCATTCAAGCGATTCAAGCATCGCTAATCCGATTTTATGCCAGTATCTGCTATCTGACCGTTCATGTGGATGAACGAGTAGGTTTACCTAATATTAGATATCACACAATATTGCATCATATTACATATGTACACAGATATTAGTTTGTATGTTCTGTTAGGTCGAGTAAGAGTGTGTGCCACATTGCTTCGATTTCAAATAAAGAACGGAGGAAACGAAGGGAAGGAAGGAATGAGCTTTCGATGCATAAATCACTAGGCGTAGGGTGGTAGTAGTCTTAATAGGGATAGTAGTCATACCACCGCATAGAGGGTGATACTAGTAGTAGTGGTAGGACAGCATATTGTAATATTGTAGATACATCACGTATATAATTGTAAGTGCGATTGAGCATTTGGCAATCAACACAAACTACCATATAGCTAGACGATGAAATACAAAATCAAAAGATAGAAGATAAAAGATGAAAGAGGAAAGAGAAAAGATAACGAATGCTCATGCAAACCGGTTATTGCACCCCTTGTTCCCCCTTGTAAACTCGCAACTCGTAAATTCATAAATTCCCATGGGGACGTATACCTACAAAACACTACTTACACAGGCGCATGAATTGCGTAACGTATTATTACGCAATTCTGTATTGTATTAAAGATTTATTAAATAAAAATATATGCGGCAAACACATACATGGATTAGATAGAAATCTTAATAAAATTTAAATATAATTATTATGCATTTTAAATGATAGAGTGTTTAAACTTACGAGGAAAAAACATATAAGATACTACGTAGAAAAAATGTAATAACTAATTTGTAACTTGAATTAATTCTAAGATAAATTAAGTAATTATTTATTATATGCTAGTAGTAAGATGCGTAGTAGGATGAAGGAATCTGTATAACTTAAAAACTACGTGTTGCTGGACTGTTAACAAGATGGGGTTACTGTAACTGCAGTTGTGGCGATGAATGACAATGCAATACTCCATGTTAATGAAAGTTGTAGCACCCCCTGTTTTAGTCACCAACTATAATTTGTCTGCTCGGCCATGTGAACTAATGTGATTATATCACATCGGCTGAAATTATAGCCATTTTTTAAAATAAAATATGCAGCGTTGCCTATATTATTCAACACTTTCGTTCATTCAAGTCTATAATTTTACCAATTTTATATTTTGCTACCTACAGTACCTACAGTAACATATTTTTACTATTTTTATTTTGTTACTACTCGCTATTTTCCATGATTTTTCTCTTCATTTAATTCTTGTGTGAATACTTAGGTGACGTAGGTGATTATGCCTGCTTCAGCACTGCTTGGTAGTTAAGCACTCCCCGAGTGCGAAAACAGCACGTGCGCTTTCCTGCGCTGTGTTTAAAGTTATAAAGTACGGGACGATGTCACTCTGCACGTGGAGAATCGTGGAAACGCGTGGAGAAAAAACGCCCTCATCTCATCAGCGTCATCGTCATTTAGAGTTGTCCTCTACTTCCTCAGCTTCCTCATCTCAGCAGAATCGGAAGCAGAAGCAACAGTGATGGTGCAGACTCTAGACAGGCGTGAGTCGATTCACTAAAATAATTGATAATGATATATATTTAAGTTTTCTGCAAGTATACTGCATATACGAGTACGGAGGGAAAAAGAGGTAAAAGTTTACCGGAGGGTAGCTGTACTAACCCCACCACTTTTAACAACTCTCCCTGATTTGATGTGGTTTCGTGCGTTTTGCGTGCAATGTGTGTGGTATACGTGTGATGTGTGTAAGCAGAATAAGTCGTATGAGTGCGACTGTGTATGTGATGTGTTGCACGGTCGTTAGACAGCGTGAAAGCATGCGCTTTGTGCCCTTTGACGGAGTGGAGTGAAAGTATTTTTGTACGCTGACGCCTTCGCCTTGCTAGCAGTGATGCATTGATGCGTGCTTAAAGATGCACATAATCTAACCTAATCTAATCAAACCTCACATAATCTGAATAGAAATACAAGTCTTTCATTCTAAGCTCCCCATTGAAATTTTTCGAAGTTATGGAAGAAAATGTAGGAATTTGGAATCAAATTTGAAAATTACAACCATTATTATAATTTTCTATTATGTTAATTATAAATAGAAATGTGAATAAGAAGACTGGAGATAATTTAAGATGAAATTCTCGCTCTTAATCTGCGTAAAGTTCCAAACTTTGGAGCGTCGGGGTCGTAAATTCAACAATTAAAACTTATGCTGGCGCATAAATATCGCGAGTGCCGTAAAACACTATATTATCTAAATCTAGGTAGATATATACCGGATAATAATAATAATAATAATGACGGGAGGGAGTATATTGCTATTGAAGAAAAAATAGACTAGAAATATCAAGCGGAAATTTAAATCACTATCCACATTTCAGACAATGAAACTGCACAAAAATGCAAAGTAAGTGCCTACACACGTTGATATCTACATAGAGGGTGCGAAGAGATGTTGAGAGTTGGGAGCATTGCCTGCAAATCTCGATTCCGACTGGAATCAGGAGCGAGGAGCAAACACTATAAAAACAAACATTAGCCGTGCAATGCACAGCAGGAAGAGCAGTAAAAGTTGTAAGTGATGGCGAAAGTTTTCGCATTGATTTACTCTCAACTGACTGCGTGCACAGATTTACCAACTTATCAATGGTGGATAACACTTACGAATAAATTTTATTTTACTATATATAAATAAACTTGTACGTATTTATAATTTTGATGTACTTTAATGATTAGGATAATTATGTATAAAGAAATTTGGGGAATGCTGAATCGTCGTCAACCCTTGACGTGTCCTTGAAACTGCACTTCACTCGTTGTCAGTCCAATGCGTCACAAATAAGTGACCTTCATTTGCACTCCTCTTGAGAACGTCTTCAGTTCGCTATCTTCCATTTCCCATTTCTCATTTCTCATTTCCACTTTCACATTTGACATTTCACATTGTCATTATAAAATTTCATTTACTCTTCGTAGGATAGGTTAGGGTTTCATATTTATACTTTCAAATCCCACTTTGTATCCTTATCTGCTTATTCAATTTTATTTCTTCTTCCAATTTACTGTTTCAATTTATTTATCTTCAGAGTTGTTAGTGTTTTGTTTACAATCAAGTCAAGGTTAAATTATTTTGACTGTCTTCTTCCTTTTGCTTGGAGCCTTGCCGGGAAATAAGGACATTAGCATTTCACAATTTCGTACAATGTCTCGTTTAATGAACAGGGATGACAAGGACAATGTGTAGCATGTCTTACAATGTCCTTGAAACACCCTCATTTCACACAAGCGTGGATGTCAAGAATGCACATTCCACCCTCTTCATTATAATTATAATTCTATTTTCTTCCTATTTTGCTTAGTCTACCAGCAAGTAACAACAGATATGCCTTGCACATATAGAAATAATTTTTTCCTATAAAGCTAATTTATAGGAATTTTACAAATATAATCAGAAATTAGATACAATCAATTATGTACATATTATCTCATATTCATTTTCTATGTAGGTACATGATGGTAATAATATAATTAAGAAAAGAGATCCTAAATTAAATTATATCAGTTTATTTTGGTTTCTATGTTTCTTGCCTTCTTCTGGTTATTAATTGGAGTTTTCCTCCGAAGTTTTAGATAGCTATCTGCATGTGGGATGGCTGGTAAATGGGGTAAAGGCAACCACAATCCGGCATATGACAAGCGGTGATTTATCGTGTTTTAATTGAACGCCCAGACACGCATTTCACTTACTTCAGCCTGCCTACACATCCGGTTCTTTGCCATTTTAGCCAAGGCTATACACTGGGACTCCCCTTATCGCTAACACTAGTATTACCATGCTAGGTACTAACCAAACACTACACTGTACTTGTTTCCACGCGAGCTTTAGGTACAACTAAACCAGTCGACATTCACCTATTCATGCACACATATTCGCATTCATACTTACACATAGATAGAATGACTATGACTTATAACCAGCTCAAATCGTTGATTCCTTTCGTTTAGTTTGCACGTTTAGCTTTCACTTCCTTCCATCACTCTAACTGACTTCCTGATTTGTTTCTGACTCTGGCTGTAGGACTTTTCATGTTGATCCTGATGGTTTTTTCTTTGCAGGTAGGTAGATAGATTGTGGCATTACTGTGCTTTGGGTGTAGAGGCAAAGAATTGCGTGTTGTAATTTTATAATGGAAATTTCAATCAAACTAAATTTAAAGTACATATACAGTTGGGAAATACAGTAAGGGAGTGGGACTACAACACGAATTATCAGTATGGGAATTATTAAAGTTCAATATACAGTAGATATTTCTTCCACCTCATTTTGTTAATTAAATATGTGTACTTATCTCTATATCTGGATATAATTAGGAGAACAATTTCAATTATAGCTATGTTATTTTTAGCCTTTTTTGGATTAGTTCGATGATTTTGAGAAAATTTTGCTTTTATTTTGGGGTAATTTTAAGGTTATTTAAGTTGTTTATGATTATTTTAAGTTATTTTTAAGTTACTTATTATTTAGTTTACTTGAAGTTATTCTAGGAAGATTTTGGTAGGTTATTGTGATGTTCCGTAGGAGTTTCTTAAGTTAGGTTGTTTTCAATTATAGTGAGGCTATAATTATTTTGGGTTAGTTAGGTGATTTTGAGGTAATTTTAAGAATACTTACATGGTTTATAGTTATTTTAGATTGTTTTTAGATCAATTTAGTTTACTTGAATCAAGTTTATGTCATTTTTTGTTATTTTAGGACGTACTCATTGTCAGTAGATTTAGCTTATTTTGATTTGTCAGGTTAGGTTATTTTATGTTATTATATGTTATATTATTTGAGACTATTTTCTGAGTGATATGCAATCAGATATAATGAAAACGTGTTCCTGGCAGTTCAGTTAAAATATGTGGTTATTTCTAGTCTGTTTTTTAGGTTAGTTAGGTGATGTTGAGGTAATTTTACAGTTAGTTACGTTGATTGGGGTTATTTTATATTGTTTTTAAGCATATTTAGTTTACTTGGGATAATTTGGTTAGTTTATAGAATTCTTTATTGTTGTAGGTTATTTGTAGGTGGATATAGGTTATTTTGATATTGTTTAGGGATTACTCATGTCAGGCTATGTTATTTTATGCTATTTTAGATTTCTTTCAGTTATAATTAGGCTATTGTTGTTTTTTAGGTTAGTTGGGTTAGGTTTGGAGTTAGTTTAAGTTATTTTTAGGTCTAATTAGTTTATACAATTCATTATTTATTTTATGTTACTTGCAGGTATATTTAAGTTCTTTTGATGTTGCTCAAGGATTTGTCAGGTTATTTTTTGGTATTTTATGTTATTTTCAGTTATTTTTTGTCTATTGTAAGTGAATTTAAGGTAAATTTTATTTTTATGTTATTTATATTATTAGAGATTTTTCGGTTTTTCGGTTATTTGGACATAGATTTAGGTTATTTTGATGTTGCTTAGGAATTGGTGACGTGAGGTTATGTTACGGTATTTTACATTGTTTTAAGTTATTTTTAAGCTGTTTTAGGTTAGTTATGTGATTTTGAGTTAAAGTTTAGATCATTTGCATTGTTTGAGGTTATTATCTGATTGTTTATTCAGAAATAAAGTAAACGTGATTTAGAACACAAAAATAACAACTACACAGCTTTTTAAAGTGAAGGTGTTGTATATCATTAAATATTTATTATTAAATAGAATTAAACTTTTGACTATTTTGCAAGGAATTTGCAGTGTCACTTGGTTTTTGGTATAATCTGAACTATACTGTAATATTGTTCGTGTTTTATATTTTCGTATGTTTTGTATTGTTCGTGCATAGAACTTAAGCAAAGAACAGGTGTAGGTGCAAATACATCTACAGGCATAGGTAGACACATACGCATTTTTTACGACCCTTTTGGATGCTCCAATGCCCCAAACCTATAAAGACTTTATTGGATCCATCCTGATCCTGCTCCAGAATTTTTTCCGCTCGACCCAAGTGCTTTTGGCTCCCCACTTTGCCGTCCAGTGATGGACGTACTGTGATGGGCGACATCTCATCAACGACATCTTTTACTTCTATTCTGCTCCATCCTCTTCTTTTATTTACACCTATAAAAAATGAAAATTTGAACTGACAACCCGGAAATGCACTATGTACATATTAGATATTAAATTATATTGTACAATAAAATGCTTGATTGTATTATGTAAGCGCACTTGGCGAATATGCAGAGTAGGCAGCAATAATATCCAGAAGTAAAAGTTGAAAACGTTTTCATGCCTCGCACGTTCATCACCCCCTGGTGGACAGCTCATGCATTATTTGCGCGCGCCCTCAGGCCCGAACCACGCACAGCACACACAGTCGCCCCTAAATATCCCCAAATGTCGGCCGCACAGTGCACAACTCAATCCAATCACAATATTGAATAACAAAACATGCCGCGTTTACCTATTTACCGATCTGCGGAGGCGTAACGAGGAAGTTCTACTCTACTTAACACTGCATAGTCTAACTTTACCCAACCCTAATAACCTAACCTAATCTCGGAATATATAACTTGATACATATTATCTAGTAATACCAAAATTATTATAATTATGATTATCACCTCTATTATTATCAGAATTTGTACCGGTATTTACTTACAATTAGAATAAGTTAAGTGTGTTTAATGCATATGATTACTGGCAAGTGGTTAATTAATTATTCAAATGTAATGAAGTTATATACGCACCTAGCAGAATGATTAGAAAGTTTCGAATACAATTATGAGGGTTTATAGTCCCCCAGGAGGGTGAGGTCAAACGCATAGTCCTTTTAGGGCGTTCGCTGAGGATGACGGTATTTGATTTCACTTTCTTCCTATTTTGATAATAATAACATAACTAGACATGAGAATTTTATGTTTAGACATATTGTATTGCAGAATTTTAGTATGAGCACCATTGAGGACAATTTCCTTTAGAATTAAAAATTTCATTGCAATGTAAATGAATATTTCAGGATATAAAAAGTATTTGAGAATAAATGTGGACATATTTCGAAATTTTGTCTCTCTTTAATATGTTTATAAACAAATTTCGGATCTTTGGCATTTATAATTATAATTTTCTTATAAAGAAGATTTTTTTTAGAATAGTAACTACTTTAACCATATCTCTTCATCATATACAAATTTCAGAATTTTCACTATACACTAAAACCAATAAAACAATGTTTGTAAACGTGTTTTTCGTCTTCTTTGTCTCATACTACGGGGAAAACGGGTCCAATAACGGAGTTAATGGATCATCCAAATAAAACTGTCTAATTTCAATTTTATATTAATAAAGTGACTTTGTGCAATACCAAGGAATATGTATTGCTATTTTTATTAACATAATGCAGTTGTTGTACGTGCAATGTCATTGGAAACATGTCCTTCCAGGCAGAAAGCGAACTACCAAGGCTGACTTTTTTGCATTGGAGTTTAGTTTCGTGGCGTTTTTGAAAGAAACTATTAAGGCATATATGTATTGAAGATTCGTATATATAATAGTTCAACAAACTCTCAGTAATCACAGCATTTTCTATTTCCCTCAATAAATCGAAGCTTTCATCAACAATAAATCAAAACTCTCTGGAATTCGATTTATTTGCTGGCCCGTCAATTTCGAATTATCTAGAGTGTTATGTATACAAATCAAGGTGAAACGATTGGTCCGTTTTCCCCATTTTTACTCTAATTGCTTAAAAAGGATTACATAATAAGAAAAATATCATTTGAATGAAAGATATACATAAATAAATACAATCCGTATAATTAAACCTTATTTTAATTGAGTTGGAGGACATAAAACTAGAATTTGAACATAAATATTGAATGAATTATACTCTTTATAGAAGTTTCTATATAGAAAAAACAGTAATTTTTAAGATATTTTTATAATATCAATAATTTTCATGTTGTTAAAGTCAGGTTTTTGCAGAAAGGGATGTGAATGAAGTGTAATTTGAATAAACATAAAATTCTCACTAACCTCATTCAAAATATATCCGGTTCTGCAATGTGTGTTCGCCTAAAATGATAATGGAGAACAAATTTAATTGATACCTATGTAGAGCATGCTCCTATAATTAATACATTCTGAAGAAACTGTAAGCGGATTGTAGATACATACGTATATGTAACATATACACGAATATTCACGTTTTCATCGAACATTTTTGGAATATTCATGGCATTTATGTGGCGTATTGTTAAAATACGTTAAAATAAAAGTGATTTAGCCTTCATCAAATCCAATCTTTTAGTGTTAGATACTAACATTATAATTATGAAATTTCATATTCCAATATTATTTTAGGTTCAAATGAT
>JAODVP010081780.1:0-13482 GCA_025400035.1 Tetradonia laticeps
ATCGTCCGTATTGTTCTTGTCCATAACGTCTTCCAATACAACATCTGTAATGTGTAATAGTTCAAGATGTACTACAATGCTATATTATGGCACTTATTTCAAAAGGATATTTGTAATTATGAACCAGCTGAGTAATTACGATACTGTAATTGTAGTACTAACATGAGTAATTTGGCTTAGCATATAATGTTGCCGAGCCTTAAAATGTCAATTCCTTCCATTGTTATCCTCGGTTTCCCTGGAATCTTCTACGAATGTAGCGTCTTCATCATACGCATCAACAGGAATAAATTGTATCAAGCTCCAAAAGTTCCTATTAAAGGTTCTAACCACGCGCACCGCGTAAATTAAGATGTACGAACTTATAATAAAGCTATGTTGTGAGATAATGCAGAAAATATACCTAGAGTCTCTTATCGACACAAATAGATAACAAAAATTTGCTATCGAATATGATACATTGTAAATCTTTTCAATATTCAATCTGAAGCTTAAATGATCTTTCTTTACCATTTTTTAAAACAACTGTCAAATTTCTTGACTAGTATTACAACGGAAAGAGTTAAAAATAGTAAATAACAAAACATAACAAATATTAGCCAATCGTTATACCAACACAAGATCAGATGTAATAAACAATCTAATAGAATGAAACTTCAAGTAGAAACTAGAAGCAATTCTATTTTAATTCTGTTACTCTTCATGGGCGTATTTGATATAAGAAATGCCACTAATAGCAATTCAGAAGTCAACTTCTATGTATGCATCACTCGCATTAAAAACGTGGTACGCATCAAAACACTACGAGTGCCTTTAGTCAGGACCTGCACTTTATGTTATGGCGGATGCACCACGTTTTTAATGCGAGTGGTGCATACATAGAAGTTGACCACTATATTTTCATCATTTTAGAAACACTCATAAAAACGTTATTTTTAGATTTTTAATTCTAATATAATTTTTTCTAGTCCTAAAAATTATAAAACGGTTTTTTCTTGATGTGTCGTTTTCTCTTCGCATTGTCATCGTTACCTTGACTGTGTGAATTTTCGTTTGCAACTGATCAACAGAATATAATGATTTGTGTTGTCAATTGTTAAGCAAAAAAAAAAAAGTGAACAATGGCATCAACACAGCGATCTTGGATATTATACTCGCAATTAGTCAGTTTTTTTATGTAAATAAACATCGTAATCACTGAAAATCAATAAACGAAGTGTTGCTAGGCAACGACTCGGTGTATGCGTATACATTGAAGAGTTTTTCTGCAATTGCTCGCAAACTGAAGGACCAATCGGTCTGTACTCAATGGATAATTGGATGGTTAGGCAAACCTGAGGCATCCTGAAAGTTTCAGCTTCCTATGCCGTCGAGAAGTACTCAAAATTTGCATCCCAATTTAGGGGAACAAACATATATGTATATAAAGTCCAAGTCAACTTCATAAAAACGTTTCAAAATTGTACTATCGTACTGTTGTGTCAGTATTATAGTCAATAATTCAAGAACACAGAACTATATTTTGGCATTTATTTCGACAAGAGATTTGCAATTGTAAATTTACATTACATTAAGCTACTATTATTGTAGAACTATCATGTGTGACTTATGCTGGCATATAATGTAATTAATGTACTATCATGTGTAACTTGTACTGGCATATAATGTTGACTAGAATTAAAATTTGTTATTAAGCTATTATTATTGTAGAACTGTCATGTGTGACTTATGCTGGTATATAATGTTGACTAGCATTAAAATTTCCATTTCCTCGATTATTATGCTCATCTTCACTTAAATCCTCTACGAATGTAGCGTCTTTTGTATATGCACCAACACGAATACATTGCATCAAGTTCCAAAAGCCCTTATTAAAGTGTCTGTCCACACGTACCACGTAAATTAAGATGTATAAACTGGTCATAAATGCTTGGTGTACAAAAAGATAGATAATACGATATGGCCACGTAATGATGTAAAGTGAAGCTACAAAGAACCAAGATCCAACATAAATCTTTCCAATATTAAAGCGGAAACGTGAACGCTCACTTAAAGGATCTTTCTTGTACCATTTTTTGAAACAACTATTACATTCCTTGATAAGTATCACAGCGGCAAGAATTAAAAAGAAGAAGAAACTAACAATATAAAATAATGGCCACCCATCAAAATGACACGAGATCGCATGGATCAAAAAATTTGTGAGAATGAAACAGTACGTGGCAATTAGAAGCAATTTTGTTTTAATCGCTTTACTCTTCATAAGTGTATTTGATATTAGAAATGCCACAAATATCAATACAACGAACTGGAACGTCATATCCAAGGAGCCCAACATGCAATTGTAGAAAATTGAGATGTGATGGTCAATGTGTAGTAATTCAAACAAAGCTGACAAAAAGTGCATGTTGGTCAAAAGGAAAAACAGATCGTTGATAGCCAAGTTCATCAAGACTAAATTCGTTCTAGTACGCATGTGGGCTTTGCTCGCGATGATGTAGATTAGGATAGCGTTTGCAACGAGTCCCACCAACGTGAAGACAATAATCCATAAATCCATGATGATATCCCACGTAGTTAATATGTAGAGATAATTATCCAAATCGTCCGTATTATTCTTGTCGATAACGTCTTCCAATACAACATCTGTAATGTGTTGAAAATCAACACATTAATAAAAATCATACTTTGATATTTTGATTCCACCAGTTTAATTGTTAATGATAATAGTTCAAGATGTACTGCAATGCTATATTAAGGCACTTATTTCAAAAGGATATTTCCAACTGTAAAAAAGCTAATATAATTAAGATACTATAATTGTAGTACTGTCATGAGTGACTTGAGCCGGCATATAGTGTTCACTAGCATTAAAATTTCTATTTCCTCGATTATTATCGTCGTCTTCACTTGAATCCTCTAGGAATGTAGCGTCTTTAGTATACGCACGAACAGGAATAAATTGTACCAAGCTCCGAAAGCTCTTATTAAAAGTCTTATCCACGCGCACCACGTAAATTAAGATATACAAACTTGTCATAAAACTATGTTGTGCGAAAATGTAGAAAATATACCTAGCATCCCTTATCGACGCAAAGAGGTAACAAAAATTTGCTATTGTCCATGATCCAATGTAAATCTTTCCGATATTAAATCGGAACCGTGTACGCCCGCTTAACGGATCTTTCGTGTACCACTTTTTGAAACAACTGTTAAATTCCTTGACTAGTATAACAGCGGAAAGAGTTAAATATAGAAAGTAACAAAAAATAACGAATATTGGCCACTCATTATACCAACACAGAATCAGATGTCATAAGCAATCTAATAGAATGAAGCTATAAGTAGCAACTAGAATCAATTCTATTCTAACTCTTTTACTCTTCATAAGCGTGTTTGATATTAGGATTGCCACAAATATCAATTCAACGAACTGGAACGCCACATCTAAAGAGTTCAACACGCAATTATAGAAAATTGACATGTGATGACTGGCATGAAATAATTCCAGCAAAGATGATAAAAAGTGCATGTTTGTCAAAAGGAAACAGATGTCGTTAATAGCCAAGTTCATCAAGACTAAATTCGTTTTTGTGCGTATTCCCGCATTGCTCCCTATCATTAATATTAGTATTGCATTTGCAATGAGGCCAATCAACGTGAAGATGACAGCTGATAAATCCGTGATGATATCCCACGTAGTTAATGTATAAAGGAAATCATCAAATTTATCTGTATTGTTCGGGTCCAAAAAGTCTTCCAATTCTACATCTGCAATGTGTTGAAAGACAACACATTAATAAAAATAATCATACCTTGTTCGCTATTGTTTGTATTATTTTAACTTTAAATCTAGATAATTCAGTACAATCTACGATACTACTTATTTCGAAACTATCTTTGCCATTCCAAATATGCAAGGTGCAATTAAGATACAGTAATTGATGTACTATCATGTGTAACATGTGCTGACATATCATGTTGACTAGAATTAAAATTTCTACTGGTTCGATTGTTATCCTCGTCTTCGCTTGAATCGTCCACGAATGTAGCATTATCCTTATACGCACCAATTTGAATAAAGTGCATCAATTTCCAAAAGCTGCTATTAAAGTTCCTATCCATACGCACCACGTAAATTAAAATGTAAAAACTTGTCATAAAACATTGTTGTGCTAAAGTGTGAAAAATATATCTAGTATTTGTTGTCCTTGCAAAGCAGTATAACAAAAATGTAATCAACCATGACACAATATAGATTTTTCCGATGTTTAAACGGTAGCGAGTGCGCCCGCTTATAGGATCTTTCCTGTACCATTTCTTGAAGCAACTATTGAATTCCTTGACCAGAATTATAGCGCAAAGAATCGAAAATAGTAACACACAAAAAATATCGAACATCCGCCACGAAGTAAAATTACACTTTATTAGATGAATCAAGAAATCTATAAGAACGAAACTGTACGTAGCAAATAGAAGGAATTCTATTTTAATACTTTTACTCTTCATGGGCTTGTTTGATATTAGCAGTGCCACAAATATCAATTCTCGAATTGAAACGCCATATCTAAAGAACTGAGCAGGCAATTGCCGAAAATTGACATGTGGTGAAGAGCTTGGAATAATTCGAGCAACGATGATAAAAAGTGCAAGTTTGTCAGGAAGAAACACACGTCATTAATAGCCAAATTCATCAAGACTAAATTCGTTTTAGTGCGCATGTGCGCATTTCTGCTTATAATGTAGATTAAAATTGCGTTTGCGCCGAGGCCAACCAATGTGAAGAGAAGAGCCAATATATCTGCAACGATATCCCACGCAGTTAATGCGTAGAAGAAATCATACAATCCGTTCATATTGTTTGGTTCCAAATAGTCTTCCAATTCAACATCAGTAATGTGTTGAAAGTCAACACATTAATAAAACTTTCGGAATTATTGCTCTAGTTTAATAGCTAAAAATTCAACACAAAATTATATTTTGGCTGTTATTTCAAAGCTAGCTTTGCCATTGTAAATTTGTAATCAAGATAATGTTATGTGGTATTTTCATGTGTAACTTGAGCTGGCATTCAAATTTCTATTTCCTTGATTATCATCCTCATCTTTACTTGAATTTTCCATGAACGTATCATTTTTATTATGCGCACCTACACGAACAAATTGCGCCAATTTCCAAAAGCGTTTATTAAAGTTCCTGTCCACACGTACCACGTAAATTAAAATGTACAAACTCGTCATAAAACCTTGTACTGCAAAAAGATAGAAAATAGTGGATGGCCACACAAAGGCATAAATAAAATTTGCAATGCACCAGCATCCAATATAAATCTTCCCGATATTAAAACGGAAGCATGTACACTCGCTTAAAGAATCTTTTTTGTACCATTTCTTGGCGATAAGAATTAAGAAAAACAAGAAACGAACAATAACGAATATTGGCCACCCATTAAAGTGACATGTGATCCCATGTATCAAGAAATTTATAAGAATGAAACTATACGTAGCTATTAGAAGCAATTTTGTCTTAATTCTTTTACTCTTCATGGCCGTGTTTGATATTAGCAGTGCCACATATATCAATACAACGAACTGGAATGTCATATCCAAAGAACCCAACACGCATTTGTAGAAAATTGATAAGTGATAGCCAAATTCATTAAGATTAAATTCGTTCTACTGAGCATGCCCACATTCCTTGCAATCATGTAAATTAGAATAGCGTTTGCGATGGGTCCCACCCATACATCCAAAATGTTATCCCACGTAATCGTCCGTTTTGTTTTTGACCACTAAGTCCACTAAGTTCAACATCTGAAAACGTCGAAGGTCAACAGTGCATTACAATTAAGTGCGTCCTAATATATAACAAAATTGCTTCCTGCTCTTGACATTGTGGCAACAAGACTGTTTGTCGATATTTTTTTCTAGTTACATATTAAAATGTCAATCACTCCTGAAGATGAAAACATTGGAGTAATTTTTAACCTCTAGACGAGTTATTTTTAATCCGTAAACAAGTTTACAAAAAAAATGGAAAAACAACCAATGGGAAAAACCCAAATGCATAGAATTGCATTTTGCAAAGCATGTAGATTGTCTGCATATAAAGATGTAAATTTGCGTAGTTAGATGTTATTATTTTTCGCTTGTATTCGCTTGTATATTGGAAGAATTTTTATTTCAACAGTTCCCAGGCTGTTCTCGTTAATATATTTACACACACAGTGTCAACACGCGCATGAACTCATAATCAGCGTTTATTCTGTTAAAGGTCACTGTTATAATCGTTATAATACTCGGACCCGACAATAAAATTTGTTGAATTGCATGTGATGAACAAATTGACGTAAATACAAAAGCATGTGTGTACATATTTGAAAATGCGTGAAGGCTTCAATAAAATTATGTAATGATAAAAATTAGGAGTAGCACTCACCCATTTTGTGTTAATTAATTTGTTTACACTGCGCCAGGAAGCAGGAATATGTAGGTCTTCAATTAAATCGTCCTATAATTAAAATAAATTAAATATAGGAAATTATACAATGTATCGTTGCTGTTTGGTTCTTACCAATTTTTGATTTTTGTGATCAAGAAGTTCACAAATCACTTTAATTACTTTATTTGCAGTTATTGAAATTCTTGCTATAATAAAATTTACTTTTTGTAATTTAATTTGAACATCACCACCTTGCAGTTAGAAGTTTGAAGTTTTGTGTTGTTCAACAAATGTTGTCAACTATGTTTTCACTTCTGTGTTTGAGCACCATTTGACTGCTGGACTGAAACTCGGAAACGTAAAACTATGCAGTAGTAGATATATGAATACTTATTCCCAGGATATATAGCAGCATCGCTGTTTTTCGACTCCCAATTCTCGCAATTCCAGTTACATCACATAAACAACTGCGCAACATGTTATTGCCACTTACTTGCCTGTATATACATAGTTAATTTTTACATATTTTTCCTAATACTAGTTCCTAAGCTGCATAATTCTATTTAACTGGTTGATTGTGAGATGATGTAGCACTAGACAGTCACTTTGCTTCTGAGAAGATAACTCTTTACAATCCCAACGAATTGTTATTTCAGCTACAATTGATTAATAGAAGTAATACTTTAATGACCTATAAATTTCAGAATGTATCATGTGTAGAATTGTATAGTTAAATGATATTTAATTACTATAGTTTTAAATTAGCATGTGTTAATTGTTTAGATATATCGCAATTATAATGTATAATCATGCAGTAATACCTAACAAATGAGTAAAACAATTATTTTGTAATAAAACTCTATCAACAACTAGGTTCAAGTGAAGGTCACATGTATTGTATAGCTATCCGCCCATTTTTATTATTACAGCGTAGTAAATAGAAAACTATAAATTATGGAATATATGAAATGAAGATTAGCTTGCTATAATACATCAGCAGTTTGATACAGATGATGATATCTCGTTCCCTGAATAATGGCGCTCAACTCGTTCAGATCGGTGTTGATCGAATTACCCCGGCGCCCGGATGTGCATGAGCAGATAAAACATTTCCGGAAATCCATATCATTGGACAGCAAGTGTATCAACACGTACAGGCCAGTGAGAAAAGCAGTAAGTGTGAAGCAAATCGTCATGACGTAAAAATACTGCGTCATGGTATGGTGGGCAATTGCTTCATGGAAACAATACGCCGCAACGTATTTCATGAAATAAGCCAAGCACGAATTGTAGACATATACCCTCACGATATTGATTGCCAGCAGCTTCATCGAAAGCTCATCACTGTTCACATCATCCTCACACATCAAATGCAGATACTGGAATTCATTGACAAACACGAGGATAATCAACAGTACGAGGTAGATTTTCCGCATGCTGTCAACATAGCGATTGGGAATGTCGTATTTGAGAAAAACTATGAATAGATCCGCGACGCTGCAGGCAATTAATATGAACCAACGTACGCAGTGTTGCTGTGCTGTTTGATTCGCTCTCACCGAGGAAAACGCCAATAACCATATTAGCATTAAACAGTTCAATTGGAGTATAAGTCCGCTAGCGTGTTCGTCCAGTAGATGTGGCTGGAAGACGTAAAATTTGTTCGCGGACGCCACACGCAGTCCGAATGATTTCAGCAGAAAGTGTAGGAAGCCTGATGTGTTGAATAAGTAGAACAGATCACAAATTGCCCATGACAGTATGACCATGCGCATGCCCTTGCGCAAGGCCGGCTTATGAATGAGTGTGTCGATGATTAGAATGTCGCTGAGGCATCCAATTAGAATGGCGGCGCATGTGAAGTACTCAAAAACATCCGGCTCTATAACAAAACGGAAAGGAAAGAAAATATTCACAAGAATATACTATCAATACGGTAATAAAAAATACTAACTTAAGTAGGTGTCCATTTTGGTAATAAAGGTGAATGGAACAGTAGATCCAAGAAAAAGTCGGTAGATGTATCTATGAACCTGGTCTTGTTGAAGACATTGTCGCTAGTCTCCAATTGCGCTCATGCTGTTCTTGAATTAAACTTGCAAAAGTTCAGCAGACTGAAGTTTCCCAGGCTTGACAACTTTGTTACTTACTGTGACTATTAGTAGAGCCCTTGTGCTTTGTGCGAATAACCTGATTTTAATTCGATTTGCGCGCTTGTTTGGATTGAGTTTGTGTGCCAGTATTGATGTTGATTTCGTTTGCACATCGACTGCTGTGGCGTCGAGAGTTGGCACTGTTTAATGACTATCGCATTGATTTGTTTTCAGCAAGATTGTGATGGGCTTATAATTAAGAAGAGTGATTATACGTTGTGAAATGTAATGGATGTTTCTTCATTTAGTTTCATGGTTACTTATAATATGGGTTAGTACGATAATTTTTAGTTTTCTTTCAATGAATTATTGATAACAAAGACAAAAATTGGGAAATATGTTTGTTTATAACTGTTTATAACATATGTTGATAACGTGTCTGCTGCTGCGTCTGTAGTTGATTCTCATATCTTTTGTTGTAATAACCGAAGCAATTAAAATATGAACTTGTTCATATAAACGCATATGTACGAATTGCTAGAATATTTCAGCAGTAAATGAAAATAGGTTTATTAAAGCAATAAAGAGAATCTTAATTTAAACGATTTCTTATTTTAACACACAGCCAAATATAAAGTTATATTAACATTATAAACAACACTCGCATCTTTGGACTTCTTCAAGTTTAAATATATAAGGTATTCCAATATCACCATCCCAGCAATTAATTCGATATATTCGATAGTGTAATGGTCACTATTGTGATGAAATTATTATTGTAAGTGAAAATACGCACCAAGTTAATTTTCACTTTAGTCTCTACGCTGTTATCTCTTGAAGCACATGTTGGCTACCTTCACAATCAACAGGATCAACAACAAGACGGACAAGAAATACACATGCAGGAATTTCCTGCGTACGTTATGACAGTTGAAACGCAATATCCCACTGGAATGTCTGCTCTTTGATGCAATGCATCTGTGGTGCTGTTGTCGACAGCATAAGGATCATAATCAGCACGCAGTTAGACTTGATAGAATCCTGCGGGGAACACAACTAGGCAAATGCCCAAGTGTCTGTTCTCGATTCCATTAGCGAGACTTCGTATTGACGCAAAGGGGCCACTGAAGAGTTGAGATCCAATGACGTCGAAAATGGTCCAGTGCATGAGAATAATATTCCGTCGGGATTTCATTCGACGGATACTGAATACGGCGTACACTATTAAAATGTCGCAGATCATCTCGATGATACTGATGATATCATTGGCAATTTCTAAGAGTAAGCTTCCATATGGTGTTGAATGGTTGAATCATATATCATCCACTCCAAAATCCACATACTCTAATTCCTCTGTTAAATTCATTGTTTATGTTGAAAAGAAACATTTCTAAATCTATATTGTTGATAAAATTACTTAATTACTGACTAAAGTTCCAGTGTGTATGCTAGAGTACGTCGATCTCAAATTTCAGTTTTAAATTAGTTTCCGAGGACATGTCCAACAGTGTTTAATTCCTCTTCACTACCGTTACAACTCGGTACTTGTTTTGATGGAGTTTTTTCATGGCAGCTTTTTTAATTACAGTGACAATTAGTAAAGCTTTGGTGTATTGTTCAAATAGCGTGATTTTAACTCGAATTACTCGCACATTCGATTTGGATTTTGATATCGGTATTGATATTGATTTGTTTGCAGATCGAGTGCAAAAATTGTGATTGGTTGAAATTAGGAAAGGTTATTATAGCAGGTATTATGAAATACTAGAAGCTCTGGCTACGCTTCGCTGTAGCTCGAGTACTGCCGACTTTTCCCTTCATCCCTCTACCAACTCTCCCTCCCCTCCTCTATTATCTTCTCTCCATCCCTCTCTTCTACACCAGCCCACTGCTCTCATCCCCGGGACGTCATGTCTCTCTATCTCCCCCTTCATCCCCCTCTCACGCTCCACCAGTTGTCAGTTGTGGACAATAAATACCAAATATACTAAATTGCATGTCTATTATACTGTTACATATTTTAAAGATGTTAACTTCAAAAATATGTGTTATACATAGTTAAACTCTAGTACAATCTACAATCTCCTTATTTTCATTAAAATTGTATACAACAGTAGCATCTTCGGACTCCTCCGATTTCTCGCAACATTTCATAAACGCATTTCTAAAATTCACATCAACTATGCACAAATAAATAAGCATATACAAAGGCGTTAAATATACCAAGTTCTCCATTACTATTATAAAATTTCCGGTAATTACATTCGATAATGTAATGGTCAACATTAGAATAAATGCAACATTATAAGTATAAATTCGTACCAGATTAATTCTGATTTTAGTCTCCGCACTAACAGCTTCTTTTCTAAGATTCTTGCAGTACATATTCACCTCCTGCAGAATCAACGCGATCAACAACAAGAAGAACAGAACGACTGATTTAAAGACTGGCACGTACTTTGAAACGAAATAACACATGCAGAAATTGCCTGCGTAGATTAATATATTTGAAACGCAAATACACCATTGAAACGACTGTTTTTTGATCCAATGCATACGTGCCATTCTTGTCCACATCATAAGGAACATAAGCAACACACCGTTTACTTTTAGGAATCGTGCAGTTAACGTAATTACGCAAACATGAAGTTGCACATCCTCAATTTCCCTGCCTAGAGTCAGTATATATGAAAGGGGTGTCCTGAAGAGTTCGGATCCAATAGCGTCGAAAATAGCCCAGTACATGAGGATAGTGTTGCGGTAGGATTTCATTCGGCAGTTACGCAATGCGGCGAAGACTATTAAAATATCACAAATTACTCCGATGATGCTGATACCATTGGCAATTTCTATTAGTAAACAATTAATATTCATGTACCCCAATTCCTCCATTTGATTCATTGTTTTTATATTCTAAAAAATATATTTGTAAAATTTATCAGTTATTTATGGCTCAATTATTTTTTGGATCATTTATTATTTAATTAATATAAAATACATTACTTGGTCATTTCTATCCCAACTAACGATGAATTGGTTATGCTGGACTATGGAGTTGTATGGATGTTGCTAAAAACTTCAGTTTGGTGTTATTTACCCAGGACACATGCACAGGAAGTGCTAAATTCCACTTTATCATTTTGACTCTATCTAATGGATTCAATAAACTTTTTCCCAGGCTGACAAGTTTATTATTTATTGTGACTATTAAGCTCCCTCCGATGTATTGTTCGAATAAGCTGATTGCTATATTAATGATTATATTATTTTACTTCATTTTACTTGCGCATCCACTACTGTTGCGACGGGACTTGTTTAATGACTATTACTTTTATTTGTTTTCAGCAAGATTCCGCCGATTTTAAATTCACATCAACTCTACATAAACACACAAGTACGTACTTACATAATCGCTTACAAAGTGTATGAGTCATCCCATAAATTATCCTCAATTGTGTGGTACTCAATATTATGAGGAAGGTAATTATAAAAGTAAAATTGCGCAGTTAATTTTTAGTTAATTTTTACTTTAGTCTTCACTCTGACAGTATCATGTCTTCGATTCTTGTTCGCACATGTTCACTTCCTTTGCAGTCAACACTATCAACAAGAAGGTTAACAGAACGGCGAAGTTTAGTATGAACTCTGACAGGAAATAGTATAGCCAGAAATTTAGTGAGCGTTTGCTCTTTGATGCAATGTATCCATGCTACTGTTGTTGACATGATAAGGATCATAAGCAACCAGGGACCTGTACAGAAACTAAATATCAGTTTCGATTTCAATTCCAGTACCACTGAACAGTAAATAACGACTTCAGTTTCGATTTCGATTTCGTCTCTTATTAGAATAACAATTTCAGTTCCGATTTCGATTCACTGAAAATAAAAATAACAATTCCGATTTCAATTTCACTTCTCTAAAAATATCAGTTAATTTCAGTTTTCGATTCCGATTCCGATTTCGGTCCGGGTCCCTGTAAGCAACTCGCAGTTTATGTAGTGGAATCCTAAGGCGAACCCAACTAGATAAATGTACTAGTCCTTATCCTCGATTCTGCTAGCGAATCTTCATATAGATGCGACGGGGCTACTGAAGAGTTGAGATCAGATGGCGTCCATAATTGTTCAGAACATAGTGTGTTAATACTACCACAATAATAGTCATCTATTATTGTGGTAGTATTAACACACTATGGAAAAGATGACTTAAATTTAAATTTCATATAAAATATGTGCTTTACTAATTGCACATTAGTCCACTGTACACAAGACTACAAATTGGATTCCTTACATTAAAACCATAGCCCATGTTATGCAAACATACACCCTTGTTTTACAAGCTCCACTATGATTCGGTCCCCCTGTTCAAAGTCCTCGGTTAGATTAGGTCGGCAAACTAATTAGGTAATGGGCCAAAAATGAACAATAAAAGAATTGGAGCCAAATCTGCTTGTTTGGTAAACTTTTATTTCACTAAGGTACGATAAGGGCCAAATAACTATAAGATCCTAATTTACATAATTAGTGGATAACTATTTATCATATATAAGGGCAGCCTTTAAATAAAACTAAATTTTATACTTATTAAATATTTATTAATGCGAACAATAAGCTACCATCTCCCTGAAGAAATTTGTATGTTGTGGTTTTTCTTTTTTGTCATGATTCCAAGTTCTCATTAATAAGACAACTTCTTAGTTTACTCTTGATAGTATACCGAGAAATATTTATAATTCAATACAAAGCCATTGGAATTTAGAGCGCTATATCTTCTTGTTCCTTAAGACCTTCATAAGGTTAGCAAGATTTTTGACTAAATTCTCGGTGTACTCATCTTTAGATTAGCGGTTTTCATCTCCCGCTTTTTTGATAGATTGATTTAGGTAGATAGATTTAGGTTGGTTAGGATGCCTATAAAAACATTACAAATAATTTTGTTTAGAAAT